>JASGAU010367437.1:4084-28204 GCA_030220045.1 Australoheros facetus
ATTGATTCCTTTCTGGTAAAAAATCTTTGGTAGTTTCCTCAGAATGACGTATTAAAGTGGTCAGTTTCCTGTGCTACTTGGGAAGTTAACTAATTTAATTGACAAACTGAGTACAGGTCATGACACAGTGTGCTGGAATGCAGCTTCTTGCCGCAGTTAACAGTAGTCAGCTGCTGCAACATCATCAGAACAGACCCGGTGATGGTTTTCCTCTCTTTGTTATTCCACATCTACGTTTGTGCTACTGAGTTACTTCAACCTGAGCCTATTCAAAGGTCAAATGAATCAAAAGTGCATCAAGAAATGAATTTTGTAAAGTCACGTGATATGAATCTTATAAAACTGACATGGGGGGATTACAGAGCTCTCTCTCTCTGAGCAGTGATTCTCTAAAGGAGTGTATGCCAGAAAAAGGCACAGGTTTGAGTCCAACCTGCAGCCCTTTGCTGCATGTCTTCACCTGCTCTCTCTCCACATATTAAATAAACCACATTTAACACACAGGGAATCAGTTTAGCTGTACACACACTTTATCATCAATATAGTTGCAGTTTATTGTATTACTGTCATATCATCTTGCTACTCCAACAGCAGATTTTTTTTTTTCTCTGTTTGTGTACACATTTGAAATAAAATCAATCAAAACTCTGTTACAGGTTTTCCATCCCATGGTTAACTCTGTGCATATCTCTCTCTCTCTCTAGCCGGGTAAAGACAGCATCTGGCTTCCTATCCTTGTGGGCCTGCGGGTCATCTTCATCCCCCTCTTCATGCTCTGTAACGTCCAGCCTCGTGAAACTTTCCAAACTGTGTGGTTCAGCCATGATGCCTGGTACATCATCTTCATGATCTTCTTTTCCTTTTCCAATGGATATCTGGCCAGCCTCTGCATGTGCTTTGGACCCAAGTAAGGACTGCACGCATACCGATTGCACACTTGTAGGAAATGTAGGCTTTAGCTCAGATGAGGAGATTGAGACCACCCCTAGAAGTGTGTTAAAAGTGGAAAACCATCGATTTTATGCATCATTGTTGGCTTACGGTGTATTGTGCAAAGTCTTGTGGCTGCAAAGGCTGTTTTTAAAACAGTCAATCAGAGTCCATAAATTACTTACTCCAGGGTGTCTTCAAACCTTAAAAATGCCCCTAACAGGATCTTTAGAAGTCAATAGTCAGTCAATAATTTTCTGTTAAATATGAAAACTGTTAACTTCATACACACACCATCAGCTGACTTGGCCTCTGAGAGCAACAGTGAGTTTTTCTGGGCTTCTGGTGTAACCAGTGGATGTCCAGGCCATCCCAGAGGGAAATTCATATGTCTGACATAGCTCATCTGGTGCTTGCATGACAACTGAAAAGCCGGAAGGCTGTGGGTACAAATGACTTTCTGTATCTCGCCGTTGTAACACGGAGAGAGGAGTCTCCCAGTACTGATGTCTTTTTGTTCCACAAAGATGTTATAAAGTGGGTGATCAGAGTTGTTCAGGATGGCGTCTGTGGTGGTAACTGGTTATGTGCTAAGTGGTGGTAAAACAGTAGCTCTGTAAGCTTCTTTGACATTGGCATACAGCAGATCAAGGGTTTTATTTTCTCTGGTAGGACAGTCAACAAATTGTTTGAGTCCAGTCAGGGAGGAGGAGAGAGAAACATGATTGAATTCTCCTGAAATTATGAAGAGTGCCTCTGGATCCTATCAACAGTTTCATGGAGAACTTCATGTATTATTCAGCAGTTACCTTGGGTGGCATGTGTAAGTGTTAAGATATGACCGAATTCTCTTGGTACATAATACGGTCGCATACCAGCTGCCAATAATTCAATACCAGGGCAACATATCTTCTCCTTGACTCTTTGTGATATGTGCAGGATTACACCATCTCCGGTTCACAAATAAAGCCAGACACTTGCCAGCATTTCTGACCGTATGAGGTGGAAACCAGCTAGATCCACATTAGAGTCTGAGATGTTTTGATTAAACTGTGTTTCAGTAAAACACCAGCTCATCACTTTTGTTGGGTTGACATTTCCCATGATGACAGTTGGCAGAAAGGGCTTATCTCCACTTCCAAGCCTTTATCTTTGCACCAGCACAGCAACCACGAACACACCGCTTTATCACAGCTGGATTAGGGTGGTGTCTTCCAGATTTGCTCCATTTCCGTGGAAAAAAGCTCTTCTCTTGAGTAAACGGTTCTCTCACAGAGGTATCCATCAGTACTTGATTTTAAAAAATCTGTAAAAATACAACAAAAAAAGATCAGAGCTACCAAACTTTGCTGCTACCAGTTGAAGCAAGTAATGTTCTAAAAGTTCCCAAATCTGCATTTCCTCTAGTGACCACTAGCTAGCTCCCTAAGCCTAACCCATCCTCACAGACTCAAATGTTAAAGCATTAAAAATCATACTGACAGCCTGGTACACAAAACATTTTGGACTCTGTGGATAGTTTCCCTCAAACACTACCTGAATTTCAGTTCTCAAATATGTTTGTGTGCTGGTTCTCAAAAGGCACTAAAGCAAAACCGACACTCCTGTAACCCTTCATTGTTAATAGATTTCAATCCTCTGTCTCCTTTCAGGAAGGTGTCGCAACATAAGGCAGAGACGGCAGGGGCCATCATGGCCTTCTTCTTGTCCCTCGGTTTGGCATTGGGAGCTGCCGTCTCCTTTGGTTTCCGGGCTGCGATCTAAAACCTCCAGTAGAACCTCGAGTAGATGTAGATGGACCATCATTTCCCTTCAACACAATTCTGTATGGGAGCAGTTTTCAGTGACAGAAGAGACTGCACAGCAGACAGACGACAAGAACTGTTTTTTTCTCCAAACTGAGCAGCACAATGTGCAAACTTCTGTTTCTCTTGTTTTTGAGGATATTTTCTAATTGATAACCACTGATCAGACAGATTATTTGACTGCAAATCAAAACCAAAAGTGTTAAATGAGTTTTAATGGACTTGAAGAGAGACCAGAGATTCTTTAAGGTATCTTTAAAACGGTGAACAAAGCTTCAATCATCAAATGTTATTTTACAAAAAAAAAAGAATTTAGTTTTTATAAAGCTTTCAGTATCAAAATGTCAAATTTTCTTTCAGTCATATTCTTAAAGTAATGTTTAAATAACACTTCTGTCATTAATGAGGTTTTTAGAGGGTGCTATGTGGATCATTGAGTAAACTTAATATGTTTGGACATCAGACATGAAAGGTGACTGTTAATCACACCGGACTGTTGCAGCCTTTAATGCGGATCAAGCCAAATAAATGATGACAACATGGGAAAATCTTGAACTCTGAAGGGAAAGCCTGACCCATCACACAGCTAATGAACTGCTTCACTCCTCTGCTCTGTGTTTTTACTGGGGTCGCTTTTGTTTCGTCAACAAATGCATCTGTAAACTCTCAAAGAATGTAAAGATGAACTGAATCACAAAGTGAAAGTTTTAAATCTTTGACTTGGAGAAAATTTGTAGTTTTAGATAAAATGATCTCACGTTACATTTTTTCATTTTTAACTTTCTGTATGTATTTTGATTGCTACGTGAACATGCAAAACATGCAGCTGTCAGTGACGTTGCATAAAATGTGCTATTGTGAGTGAGATTGGAACTCTTAAAAAAAAACAATTTCTCTTAAATGTTTTCATGAAAGATGTTTTATAGCAAGTGTAGTGTAGTTTTTTTTAGGTTCTTTTGCATTTTTGTGGCCTTTTGAGGCTTTTTTTTTTTTTTTTTATAAAAAAAAGAGAAGTCTGCTTTAATTGTACACATTATTCATATAAACATCCTGCTGGTGTACAAGCGCTTCGGTGTACCCTTCCATAGTCTGTGTTTGAATTGGGGTAGGAGTCTTGACACAAGCCATTAATATGTTGTATTTCAATATAAAGTAAATCTGTGGATTTTTAAGACTTTGGCTCCTCTTGTTGGACATTTTTGGAAATGCAGCACTTCACATGCCTGTTCACTCAGCAGTTGTCTTAGGGTGAGTTATATTTTTTTAACCTCTTCAGATCACACAGACGGGTAAGGTAAAGACCACCAGTGATGTTTCAGTGATGTCTTAACTTTCAGGCAAGAGGGGTGCTCTGGTATTCAGTGTATTTATTATCAGGGCTTGGTACCCAATCTTGGAGTGTGGGGAAGATGAAATCTCCCCCTGACCTGTTGTCCTGGCTCCCCCTTGCTGTAGCATTTGTGTTGTACCTCCTCAATCTCTAGTTGCAATAGCAGTTGTTTCCTTTGTATGTTGGAACACTGAGCCGCAAGTTGTTTAGCCATCAGTTTGGATGTTGGGTTTTGAAGAATCCATAGGTCCCACATCCTCTTCATTGAACTCCTCTTGATTACATTCCAACGGGCCATCCACTTATTCAGTAACCTTCTACTTCCATTTGCCCACTTATCATCAGAATGGCCTGGTTCCTCAACCTTGTTAATCTGGGCCATTATGGCTTCATGTGTCTCTCACGCATATTCTGAGGTAGGCTTGGTTACCATGGGGGGGTCTAGCATGGGGACCATTACTGGAAGTTTACCCTGGTTGGGTTTTGAACCCCCGACCTCCTGCTCCATAGACTGTAATGTTACCAGCGTAACATTATTTTTATTTTATTTTTATTATTTTTCTTGTTTAATGAGCAATTAATTTAGACAGTATATAACTGAACATTTAGTAGGAATATTCAGCCAGTCTTGTTAATGATCTGGCTGTGTGGGGTTCAGACATGCAGAACAGCAGTGGGGACACAGCATCTCCTTGGTAAATCCCACTCTTGATAGTGACATAAGCAATTGGCCTCTAGTGTTGTTTTCCACATCCCCACAGAATTCCTGATGAAGGCTCTTACGGTCCTGTTGATCTGTACAGCTCTAGGCATTCCAGTAGCCACATCCTGGCTCCCACTTGTACCTCATCAATCTTCTTGCAGATGCTGGAACACCGACCAAGTTGAGCTACTAGTTGTTTCTGTGTTAGACTAGATGTTGGGTGTTGAAGAATCCATAAATCCACATGTAACTCCTTTCCAAGTGTAGCAGCATTCTTGTGTCCATTTATGTGTAGCCCACTTATCGCATGTTCTGCTCCAACACCTGACGCAGACCTTGAATATTTCTCATATTCTGGGGTAGATTTGAACCCTCAACCCATTGGTAGCGACTTTGAAACAATATCTAGTTATGTATCTCAATGTAAATTAATAACATATCAAGGTGTAATCTTTTTCATCCTTTACTTGGGTTTGTAATTTAGTTAAAACATCTATGAAACAGTTTCTATTATTTGGGTTCTTTTTTAAAATAAGTTTTATTTTAAGGCCAGTTTTTGATCCAGAATTAATCTCAAATATATTAGTTTAAAAGAATTTACATTGAAGAAGTGGCTAAGTAAAGTCAAATTGAATTGAAAACAAATGAAATATTTCTACTTGTGTTGATCAGATTTTGGATTAAAAGTTTGGTTTGTCTGCATAAGAATTTCAAATTTCCAAGTCTGGGAGCGGCTTTGCTAAGACATAAATGTGATGCCTCTTGGGCCATCATCTCTATCAAGGAATAAAAGACAAAGGAGGAGCCAAAAGAGTTGTGCTGATGATTTATTCTTAAGGTAAACAATCAAAAATAAATTACCAGAGATTTCTTTAAAAGGCAGACAGACATCTTCTACCCACTCATCACAGTCAAAAGCTTTTCCTGTCAGATCTAGTGATGTGTTTCTGTTAACATCAATTTTCAAGAGGAGCAGAGACTAAAACTACAGCAGCAACTCATCAATCTTTAACAAACCACAGACTGGTAAGTTAATCAGCAAGAGAGGAAAACAAAAACAACCATTTTTAACCGATTCGCTATAAAATGTACACAAAGTTTATTTAAATATTTAATCCAACATATATGCCCAATTTATAGTTTGAACACAGAAAAGACTGTACAGTACGAGACTGGCGCTTGAGGTGAAAAGTGGATGGAATCGATGTAAAAAAAAAAAACACGCTCAAACAGATGTGATGCAGCTGTTAGTGTGACAAGATAAACCAACACGGCAGATTTATTCAGTTCACAGTCAACTGCATTTTATTTAGCAGATTCTGGAAGCTCCAGCTCTGACAGCAGCCTCAGTAAAAGAGTAGAAGTTTTATGTAAAGGGATTTTGGGAGTGAGATGAGAAGACAAGGCTAATAGCACTCATGTGTCTGTCAGTTAATATAAAAGCTGATCAGTGTAGCTTAAACACTAAAAGAGGGAAACCAGCGAGCCTGGCTCTGTCCAACGAGCCTCATCGGTGCTGGTTTCACCTGAATCCTGTCCTTGTGCTAAACTAACCAGCATCTGAGTGTTGCTTTATGTGCATCTTCTCATCTGATTTTCAGTAAGAAAGTGAATAAACATAGCACCTCAAATTCAGTCCTTTAAAAGGGGTTTGAAAGAGCGAGAGAGGAAAAACAAAACAAAACAAAAAAACCGAACAATTATTCAACCGTGAATAATGTACAAAACACCTGAGCTGGAGCTCCCAGAGCAACAATCAAACTTAGCCTGCAGGTCTTAAAACTGCAAACAATCAGCACTAGTGTGGCTTCAGTGGAGGTTCAAACTGATCTACCTCACTATAGCCGAGCTCTAAAAGCTCCTCATGATACAACACGGCCGCTCTTAACAGCATGCAGAGGGGCCAAATGCTGGCACGTCTGCTAGAAGAAGGCCAGATATAACCCACACACACACAAAAAAAGGACAGCCTTCCTGCAACTCTATTACAATAATCATGATATATAAATAAAGCACAGAGATGGGAGCCCAAATGTGGATTATGCAAATGTTACCTGGTTAACATGGCTTCCAAATGTAGTGTGGGAAACTAATAAAGGAGGCCCACAGAAGAAAAAAAATTACAGCTTTGATTAATCTCCAACAGTCAAATTTTCAGTTCAGAGTTGCAGATAAATTTGTTTAAGTTGCTTCTCCAGCTCGGATTTTAATTTACTCCCATGTGTCAGTAGAATCAAGAGAAATTGGACCATCACTTCGAGTTTTTTGAGTCGATTAGTCGTCTGTGCTTGCAGGAAATATTTTCACCAGACTGAAGAGGAAGTAAACTGAGCTGGCCTGTAAGATGAAGTGAATTCAGTTGGTATCCAATGTTGAGAACAGCTGCCCAAAGCTGTGTCAGTTTTCCCTGAATTACAGCTCGATCCTGATACGAGTGCATTCCACTACCAGCATCAGTGTGACTCTGTATGTGTGTATGTCAGCTTTCAGTATGCATCACAACACAGTATGGCACACCGGAGAAGATCCTTTAGGTGTTGTTTTGGCAAGAGGCTCGGCTTGGCCCCCTCATCAATGTGCAGTATCTGATCTGAGGCACTGAGGGGCGATGAAGAGCAGAGCAGAAAGCCTACAGGTCCATGGCAGGCAAATAAAGAGGGGGCAGCTATGTGGTATGGGGGGAGGGGAGCTTTGGTGTTGAACTATTTCCACATTTCTAGGACTGAACATGCTGATTGAGTGGGCAGGAGGATGATGAAGATGATGGGTGGAGATGAGGAGGAAAATGTCAGTGAGTCTTTAACCTCGTTTGTTGCGAGCCCTGTTCTGTCAAGCTGGCTCTGATAGAGTTCACCACTGTCTGCCTCATGTTGTCCCCCATGTAATTTTCACTTAGTGGCTTCAGAACCTGCGGGAGAGGGGGGGAAATAAGTATGAGAATTGATAACCTGTTACAAATAGTCAATAATGGAGACAGAGAAACTGAAAGAAAGCAGGTTAGAGAAGAAGCAACAAAAAAAAGTCTTCAAAGTGCTGACCACAGAAACACAAATGAACTCTTAAACACAGGATTTACAACGAAACACAACCAAGAAAAAAGAAAAGCTTTGTTTCCATCCACATCAGAATAAGATTATTATAAACCGTTTATGCGGGCTCCATGTCCCAGAGATCCCGACACGGGCTCCGTATCCGCACCCAGTACAGGAATCCAGCATCATTAGACTGAAAATTACAAATAAAGGGGCCAGCAAACTGCAGAGGTTTCAATATGAAAACTAAGTCTAACAGTCTGTAAATCCATCGGCTGAACAGCAGCTACTTAGTCTTCTTGTAGCTATTGCTGTTGAGAGGTGACAGAGCTCCCAGTTCCAGTGTCACTGATGGGAGGGAGGGGAGTAGAGAGATGGGCCACGCCAGGCGGCTCTTGACGGGCTCCAAAAGTTTGGAAATCACCTGAGAGGACAGTAGGGAGGAACAGGAGAGTTAAAGAAGAAGAAGAGAACCAGGCAGACCAATACTGGAGGAGAAAATGGGAAAGAAGTGACGAGAAAGATCCATGCGATGAAAAATAAAAAAGTACCACACAATATACAACCACACTTTTTAAAACAGGATAAAGGAAATGAGGCAGGCAGGCAATCAGAGAAACAGGAATCTATACTGCAAAAACATTTAAAAAAAACACAACAAAAACACTGACTTCTGATTTGTTTTGAGTAACAGTGCAATTCAGTGACTGAGGGCCAAACAAAGAGGAAGGTGGTGTTGGCTGGGTTTCAGTGGAGCTCTGAAAGGTGACGTTTAAGAAATGAATCATAGGAGTTGAAGAAGAAAAAGAAAAAAGAGGAAGAAAAAAAATGGAGGGGAGATAAAATAATCCAGACATGCGCAGACACAGATACTGTTAATAATAACTAAGCAGTTAACATAATCAGACTCGTGTTAAACTTCAGCTTAACTCAAACAAAAAGCATGAAGAACAAATACCAAACATCCAACTGCATTACACAACTGCATACACAACAGCACAAAGATCATTTGCCAAAATGACATAAGCTTTAATTTACTGGAAATTACTTTACATCTTAACTTAAACACACCTATTTNAAGAGCAAAAACAGAGCTTCAACAAGCATTACTCACACATAACTGAGAGGAAAAGTGTTGACTTTGAAGCTATTAGTCATGTCAACTCACTTGACTGCAGTTTGCGGTTCTGCAACCACAGAACAACGATGTTGGTGTTGCAGGTGTGAAAAACCTCTTGTGTTGGCTTCCTCCATGCAGTGTTCTCTCTCCAACTACATTAACTGCTGACACGACAAGCGACGTGATAAAGACAGAATTTGCTTGAACAGATTGAGTTGTCAGACAGCCAATCTAGCTTTTGGAGTCATGACTGGAGACTAGCCCATATGTTTGATTGGTGCATCCCTAATCAATTCCTTTAATCCTAACTTCACTCAATATTACATCCCTGCTGTGAAGGTGTGTTGCTTTTCTCATGTGCATTACTGTTAGTAGAATACTGACTACCCACCTGTACCCAGAGTGCCTCTGCCACCTCATCTATCATCGTTCCCACTTCCCGAAACTCTCCTGAGTACTTAACGTAACCCCAGGCGCAGAGCGACAGCAACGCCACACCCATGACCAGGTTAGCCAGTGCCGCTAAGGCGCTCAGGCCGATGAAACCAGTCACCCCAGATACCACGTAGGTGGTGAACATGACGACGAAAAGCGTGGCAGGGGTGCGCGCTGCATAGAAGATGTTTTTGCCGTCGTTCTGTTTGGAGAAGTTGGTGTAGGCTTTCTCAAGCTCTGACTCCAGCTGGTCCTGGTAGCGCTGGCAAAACTCCTTGCCGCCCATTTTCTTCACAGAGCGGAAGTAAGACACAGAGCAATCGCGGATCTCCTCGTGAAAGCGCTTTAGGTCAGCCGGGGCGATGTAGGGCTTGTCCCCACCGCAGATCTGTCAGGAGGGACAACGTGAGACCAGGAGAAAGGATTAAACATTTAGAAGGCAAGGCAAAGTAGTGTGGAACTCCAGTTAGATATTCTCTAAGCCTCATCTTTCAGAAATCATTCTGTTAATTTGCTACTAACTTATCAAAATTAGACCATTTACCTCCTGGGTCAGTCATGTAAATCCAGTCATATTTGTAAAAAGTTCCAACCTTCAAAGCTGCTGGTTTTTTGTAAGATAGCTTTTATATAATGAATGCATGAAAATATTTGATGGTGATATGAAAATTTTTAGAGTTACAGGCCCTAACAGTACATTACTGTGAAAAAGAGTTGAACCACCCATCATTATATTTTGTCAAATATACTCAATATTTGGTAAGACCACCTTTATTCTCGATCACAGCCTGAACTCTTAGGCAACCTTTCTTATAATTTCTTTAAGCAGTTTTTGGGAATAGTTCTCCAGGCTTCTTGAAGGACAGTCAAAGCTCTTCTTTGGATGTTGGCTGCCTTTTGTTCTGTACTCTGTCAAAATGATTTCACACTGCTTCAATAATGTTGAGGTCTGAGCTCTGGGAAGGCCAATCCATGATGACAGTGTTCCCTTGGGTGTTCTTCTATCCAGGTATGCTTTTACTGCACTGGGAGTAATTTTGGGATCATTGGTCAGGCTGAAAAATGAAGCCTGAAACTTATTTGAAATGTATTGGACAAAACCCCAGCCGATTAGGTAGGAGACAGGGACTGATTGCTCAGGCAATGACCCTCCCTAACATGGCCTCTGGACTTGGGCGCCTATAAGACTTCATTCATGATGAATGTGAGGGATAAACCTGTCCTTACCTGCTCCATTTTCTTGCTGTACATGTCTTTGGCTCCTGCCACAGCCGTCAAGTTGTTGGCTTCTGCTGTCGCCTGACAAAAACAAAACAGAAAACATTCAACATAACTGTAACCAGAAGGAGATGAGACAAGTGAGACTCATAATTAAAAGATCTCCAATTACTAACCTGCAGCATGGTCTTTGGGTGAGGCAGCTCCTCTCCTTGGTAGATCTTTATGTAAGACTGCAGGAATGGGAAAGGAAAAAAAGAAAAAAAAGAAAAGGCACAGTATCACAAAAGTGTTTTTTGCACAGTCAATATTCACAGCAAGGTGAATTGACAACGTGGCAGTTACTTCAAGGAAAAAGCATGATCTTTGGAATGATGATTTCAAACTTCTGGGAAGGCTTTCTAAAAGGTTTGTGTTTATGGGAATTTCTTGACCATTCCTCCAGAAGTGTGTGAGGTCAGACACTGATATTGGAGGAGCAGATCTGCCTTGTAGTCTCCGATCTAATGCATCCCAAAGGTGTTCTCTTGGTTTGAGGTCGGGACTCTGTACAGGCCAGTAAAGTTCTTCACTGCACCAGTGCAGTCATGTTGGGACAGGAAGGGGTCATCCCTAAACTCTTCCCACAAAGTTGGGAGCATGATATTGTCCAAAATGTATGCTGAAGGATTAAGAGTTCCTTTCATTGGCAATAAGGGGCCAAACCCTACTCCTAAAAAACAACCTCACCATAATCCCCCCCTCCACCAAACTTTACACTTGCACAATGCAGTCAGACAAGTACCGTTCTCCTGGCAACCGTCAAACCCAGACTTGTTTGTCGGATTGCCAGACGGACAAGCACGATTTGTCACTCCAGAGAACACGTCTCCAGAAATTTCACAACTGGACTTGTTGCACAGGTAACATCCTACAACACTAGGTCATCTCCTCAGTAATGTTATGATGTAAAATTTTATCTGCCTTCAAAAAAAAAAAAAATATATATATATATATTTATATATATATGAATGAATGAATGAATGCAGATAATTGGATATAAGTCAACGTTTCTGGTCCATAATAGCCACTCTGGCAATACTGGACTTAGACGTTTGCTAATGTGCGGTGACAAAGACTGGAATTTATTAAAATTTTGCCCCACCTTGAAGTACTCCAGAAGATCTCTGCAGGTGACCTTGTTGCCGCCGATCTCCTTCTCTACCAGTCGATTTGGGGCCAGAAGAAGTGGCACCAGCCTGGCCAACTCTGTTTTGAAATCCTCGTTGATGTCTGAAACATGGAAATACAACGTTTGGCAACATAATTCTAGAAGAATGTCTTGCCACTTAGAAGCCATGTCATTAAAGGCTCTGGGATATAATTTTGAAGTCTCTGGGACATAATTTTGAAGTCTCTATCTGAATGAATGGGGAGAGCATTACTCGTAATTTCAATGCTCCCAGACATAAAATCATGCACAGCAATAAAAAACAAAAACAAAAAAACCCTCAGTTTTTAGAATGCCTTTTCCTCCCTTGAAAGTTATATTTCTTCTGTGAATGAACAAATCATAAGACTTTACAACTTAATTAATGGCTCAATCTGGAGTGATGACACAATTGGCAAAGGGCTCTCCAGAGGGGAGGAAAAATATAGTGGAAATTCAGTTTATGAAAGTGTAGGCTAGTGAGTCTCAAACTGTGGGGAGGGACAACCATGTGAAACTAAGCTGGCCAATTTTTTTTTTTTTAGAAAACTAAAAAAGCTTGATAAAACAGAAATGACAAAAAATAAATACATAAACCAAGCGGAATAAGAAGCACAAAAGTGTCTGCAGTGGACAGTTTTCATTGCTGTTAAGACTTGGTTTCACTTCAGGTCTTTGTACGTTATAAATTTGGTCTTCACCACAGCCGGCTAAAGGGCTGAAGCAAGAGTAGCCCACAGAGCAGTTGCAGACACTGTACAAGCACACAGCTAAAACACAGATTCCAATCTGGCAGTTCAATCTCAAAGTTGTGAGCAGGCTCCGTGTTCAACCAATGCACAACTGTGTTCAGCCATTAGTCAACGTTACTACTGTTTCCTTGTTCTCACCTCTCAGCCTGCCGTCAAATTTTGGGTTAGTGGCCACCTTCAGGCCAGGATGTGGCAGCAGGAAGCAGTTGATGTTGGAGAAACAGTGCTGGATGTGGTTTCTCACGTTCTGCAACTCTTCATGCTGATTATGTTTAACCTGCATCAACAAACAGCAAGATGGTGGAAATGTGAGCTTGTTACTGACCTTTTGAGTTTTTCATGTAGATACGTGTCTTGCATAACAGGAATACTATATTGTGACCTTGTGAGCATACATATTTTTAAGAATGTGTGAATATCGAGGTAGGGTATGTTTCTAGTCCAGCAGCTGGTATTCTCACCAACTTTTTTTTCCTTCCTTTTTGCTTTTTGAAACTGCTTTGAAACACAATTCTAACCTGCAGTCTTTTATCCAGAAATTCGTTGCCCCCTTTCAATCCATAACAGTATTCATAAGGAAAACACCAATCTCGAATGAGGAACATCAGGGACTGAAACACAAAACCAACCAATCAGACACTGATTTTCTGAAGAAAAAAACATAACAGAGATAAAATTATTGTGGACAGATATAAGGCAAATTCGTTACTTTTACTTTAGTCTACAATACTCCTGTTTTCAGTAAAAAAGATTAATTTAATGAACCTCAAACATACATGACATCACAAATTGCAACAAATGCACACACAGTGAATGGAAGCAGCCAGTACCTGGAAGGGTTTCTTGGAGACCTCTTCCAATGCAAGCCGGCCGTATTCTGTGAAGAGCTTCATATGAAAGACAATATAAATCATGATGGGGAAAAAAAACAAAAACAAACAAACATTCTGATGCTACTTCCTGGTGAGAGGAGAAAAAAAAAAAGAAAAAAGAGAGAGACAAACCTGCAGGTGCTGCAAGTCATCCTCCTGAATGTTCGAGGAGAGATTGTACACCTGGGGGGGGCAACAAGTGTTAATGTGCTAAAATAAATATGTAAGGATAGCGCTGACAAAGAAAAAACATGCTTTAAGTATTACCTGTATAGAGCTGGTCATTGTGCTGAGGGCAAACACTGTAGCACTGTCCTTTATGGTTGACTGACTGTCAAAAGCTCCCTGAGTGTCAACGAGGAGCACAGCAACCTGTCGGGATGAGACTTAATGAGTTTGTGTTTAAATGTCTGAAAATTCATTAACAAAAGATTACACTGACTGGTCATTATAAATATGTCTGGGGACAGTTTACCTTGCTGCCATCAGGCTTGTCGACCACAAAGACTTCACTCCAGACCTGAATTCCTGTGGTCTCCCTCTCACAGCCTCCTCTCCAGGTGAACCCAGTCAGGGGGTCATCATTGTCTCCCATCCATGAGTCTTTATTCTGCAGAGGAAAAGAGAAATAAGATAGGGAGGGACTGGGAGGAGATGAAAAACAAGAAGGTTGTTTGGGACAGGAGGTTACATGGATTGAGAAGACAAATTGGGAGAAAACTATGAAGAGCAGAAGAAAGGTAGGACTGAAAATGGTACAGGTACACTGCCTCTTACTGCCAACTGGACCTATTATAGTTGTTGAGATCTTTGCCACTGCAATGTGTTATAACATTTCTGGGAAGGTGGATGTCAGGCTAATGCAGTATGATAAATGAAGCAAAAGTAACCGAAAGTTCATCACCATCAACATATTTTACTGCCATCTATGATTCAATCTTAGATTACAACAACATACCTGAACTGAACCTTGAAAAAACATAGCGACACAAAATGAACAAATAGATAAATTAAAATGAAAAAATCTTAGACAAGGCTGTGCCAGCCAGCTGTTGTGATTGTGAGCACAAGCTTCAATTCACACTGGGACCTTGTCTGTTTATCCCACTGACATGTGAGGAAAACCACTGACCACAAACAGGAAATGCAGCTTTAAATCAAATACCTGGTTTGAAGGTCAGAGTACAGAGTAGTGGTGATTCCTCATTATGTTATTACAGTACATCTCTGCTCTGTGTCCAACTATGATCCGATAACTGCTAATAAATACCTGTAGACAATACTCACTGTAATAGAAAAATATGCAGCAATGAAAGCTGTACACACTTAATTCTACTGGTAACATTAACTCCGAGCACGTACAGAAACCTGCTGTCCAACAACTTTGAGAAATAAAACAACACTCTGTATTTCCTGGTGTGTGTTATTTGAAAATGAGTAAGGGGATCCTGGCTGCTTCTGTGTCCAGCTGCTGTTAGAGGGGCTGAAAGACTCCCTGTTCACACTTGTTACATGGACATGAACAAGACACTGTGCTCACGTGGCCCATGTGTCTCAATTACATACCTTGGCTGCAAATCTTACCCTCCTGGTTGAGCAAGTATCTCAGTATAACATGGAAACTAGAAGCACTTGTCTTTGCTTGTCACTTGCACATTCAAGTACTAGTTGAAGTCTTGTTCATTTCTACCCACTTTCACAATCTCCACCTACTGCCAAGTGTTACTCAATACTCACCCTCAGAGCAGGGATGAACTTTTGTATGTTTACTTAGCTCATGTGAACCCACCTCACCTTCAAAATTAGTACTAATACTAATAATAGTACTATTTCATAGCTCACTGAAACTGAAGAAATCAAAGTTCATTTTAAGAGCATGTGATGACAGATCAGTTCAACTGACTTGGGAAATAATTGCATGAAAATATGCTGGGAGTAGGAAGACTGGTTAAAATTGGTACAATGCACAATATTAAAAGATGATTCTTGAAACAACAACTGCCCTAACATACATGCTACTTTGATGGCAGAGAGGCTGGAGCTTATCTCAGAAGTCACAGGGAAAAAGAGGCAGGGTATAGTCTCAACAGGTCGCGAGTCTATCACATAGATGATAACAGAGAGACAATCATTCATGTTCTCGTACACATCTATGGCCAGCTTAGAATTACTTGGAATTACTTGTCTTTGGACTGCGGGAAGAGGCTGGAATAGCCATGCAGGCACAGGGAAAACATGTAAACATGCAAAGCCAACACAGAAAGAGGCAGTCCAGGAATTTCTTGCTGCAATGCAACAGTCCTAACCACTAGACCACCATCTAGCAATGTGAAACATTTACATCTTGGTCTAAATTACTTTAACTACTTAGAAAATGTGGCGCAAGATATAAAAATACTGTTAGTCAGGAGTGCTAGCCCTCAGCCTCGTGCCAGTAGAATCTTTAGATGGCACAAATCCCCTGGAAGTACATGCTATAGAACTAATAATTACCAGGTCTCTGTAGATCTTAATGGGGTGCACATGAGCACTGGTGACTTTATTTACTACATCAATTCAAAAGCAAATAGCTAAGTAAGAACCAGGAATAATAAATTCTAAAATCATAATAAATATATATACACACAACACTGAGAATATTGGCGATATAATAATATTGGAGATTTTTAGCAAATGCATCTATGGCATTCTCAGTTTAATGCATTCACAAAGTTAAAAGTTGGCAGCCTGCCTGGCGGGGTGTCGATAACACCCCATCAGCTTTTTTAGGCTGAGGGGTTTAAAAAAAAAAGAAAAAAAAAGTTGTATACAACTATAAAGTTGTTGTTTTTTTTTAAACATACTCTTTTATTGAATCCCCAGTACAGAAAGCATTAAATATAACAGTCATCTCACCGAGTTGCACATGTAGCGCAGCATGAAGTCCAGCAGGAAGGACTTTCCCTTTCGAAAGGCTCCAGCCACAGAAACAACCACCACGTTCAGGTCCTTCACGTGATCCTGCAGCAGGATCTTCTCCAGTGCACTCTCATTCAGCTCAAAGCTGTGGTCATCCTTGTTTGCCTGGACAATCTGGACAGGCCTGGCCTTTTTTTCGTCTACCACAGCCTGAAGACATGAGTTTGTAATCAATCGGGGTTCTCTGGTATCAAGAGAGGTTTAAGTGATTGCATTGCTGCTGATGCAGGTTTCAGGGGGGAGACAACTGAAAATTACAAAGTTGACATCAGCTGAGAAAACGGGGAAATGAACGAAATTAGGAGCTTGGAATAAAGGAAATACATAAACTTGTGTTGACTGTGGGCTTTTGAAGTCATGACCAGGAAGTGACCAAACCGTTGAATACAATTTTGGCTTCCACCAATTATTAAAACAAGGTAATTTCAATAAAATTATTATTATGCTGCATTCTCTTTTGCAACTCAATAAAAGGCCCCGAACCAAGGGTGTAGGTTTGGTATTAACAGTGGTAGGGATGTGGGCCAAATCAGGGTCTGGTGCAGTGCTAATTACACCCACAGAGCACAGTGTGGAATCAGAAATATTTATAGGGACATAACTGCTGTCCTTTGATATTGGTAGGGACATGTACCTACCGTCCCTACCCAATTCTACGCCCCTGGCATGAACATAAGGCAAATTCACTACTTTCATTAGTATAGTTCCTTTGACATTTATTCATTTAGTTTACTCAGGTGAATTAAACTCACATTTCAAGGAAATTTACCCACTTAAGACAAGGTTCTCTTCTTTTTTTAAACTTGAATAAATTCACTGTTTTCCAAAGTCTGAATAATTGTGTTTAATGGCCCTTATCTCAATATTGCCGAAAATACTTTTTTTATTATGTTTATTATGGGGTTTTTTTTGGCCACAATCAAGCAGCCTAACTGGTGACAAATGAACAAAATTTATCTGGACTTTCCCAGTTCTTGTTTATTGCTTTCCTTGAAATGTATAGTTAGGGTTTTTTGAAGAATTTTTAAAATGAGGCTTAATTTAATCCAGCATAAATTCTATTTTTAATTCATCAAATGGTTAGAAATGCAGAGAAATCTATACTGGTTTTTTTAAGCAAGGCAACACAGATCACATTTATGTTTGTAGTGACACCCCCCCCCAAAGACCTCAGAGTTGTCATATAATCTTTTGTTCTCTTACTTATGACCTTTGTCAACATCTATATTCCAAAGTCATGTGTAAAAATATTTTTCTATTCACACATGCTAAAGCTCATTAATAGACTATAATATAGCAGGAAACACATGAAAACTTCACCTCTTTTCCCTGAAACTCTTCCTCTGGTGAGGGTGTGAGGCTCATATTTTTGACTGTCATTATGGGCAACACGTCATCATCATTTTCAGGTGTAGCTAAAGGAGGCTTGCGTCGACAATTGGAGACATCTTCCACAAACCTGTAACCTTTAGAGAATAAGACAGAGTGGAGATAGAAAGCTAAAATTACAGTAGATACATAACACCATGCTACATGATAAAAGACCAAGTGAGAAAAAAAGAGTAATGTGGAGGCCGGCTTATTTCTAGGGAAAAGGTTTTAACAAAACTTTGTTTAGACTACTGTTCTGAAAAGCTAAAGAGAAAAAGAAATGCCACATGGGTCAAACTGAAGACGGGAATCTTTCCAGCATTGTGTGCTGGACTAAATACTGTTATCCCCTCTGCTTCCCTTCATCTGGGTCAAGCTCTAAAATAGCCTTATGCTGAAAAATCACAGAGGGCCAGAAAAAAGGACAAGTAAAGCAAGTCACCAGGACAGTGCTTTCCATTTTCTTCTCAGCCTCTTTTGTTTTTCTGTTTACTGTTAACTCTAAAACCTGTTTCCACTAAAACTGCAAATCTCTTCCTGTAATAGTACCATAAAGGTGGTAAAAGTGAGTTTGATGAATCCAAACAAACTCCTGGTGTGCGTTTATTTCAAGGGCAGCAACTACTGAATAGTTTGACATTCAAACCTTCTTGTGTCTTTCAGTGACATCTTACATAATCTTTTTTATCACGGTTTCTTTTAAAAATACAGAAAATTCACAGGTAAAGGCTTTAAGTACACAGTGAATGAGAATCCTTTTCCCATATAACTGACAGTCTATAAAACAGGTTGGAATACAAGTATTAAACCTTGCTTCAAATATTTAAGCGATTAGCCATTCATTCCAAGTTGTCTCAGTCACATCTGTCACAAGATTCAATTGAGGTTTCAGCAAAGCAATGCGATCCATCTTGTCTAATATGCTTGGCATCCCTGATAAGCTCACGACCTGCATCAAAGTCCTGATATTCACAAAAAATATTACTATGAACTCCTGCATCAGAGACATAAACAAGATAAGCAACATTTATCAGCAGTAAGCTGACAACACAAGATGAGTGATCACAATAAGGAAATTACAAACTTCATCCATCCATGACCACAAGAAATGCCATTAGTCATTTTACAAGAAAGCCCACAAATTTAGAAGTTATTAAAAAAAAAAGATGACACTAAAAGCCTTTATTTAACCAGGAATTTAAACTCTTGAAATTAAGAGTCATTTTGTATGAGTATCCTCAGCCGATTAAGGTAATCTAGCATGTTTTCAGATGGCAGGATAAACTGGAAATCCTGGAAATAATCCACACCAGTACACAACATGTACACAGAAGAGCCCTAACAAGGTTTGAACCCAGAAGTCTCTTTCTCTGAGGGAACCACTGAGCCACAGTGCTGCTGGTTAACTTGAGTTTTATTTTTGATAAATTAAAAACTTTCAAAATTAATTAGTCTTCCCTTTTTTTTTTTTTAAAATGTAAGAAATGTTGCTGACAATGACTTTGGTAACAGGACAAGGAAACAAATAGCCAGCAGGAGAGTTCAGGGCGCATGTAAGCCATCTAAGAGCCATTAACTAACTGGGGGACTTCAGTTCCTCAGTAGCTGGAAGTACATGAAGACACTTGTATTCACAGCTGCCCCTTAAATGTTTTGTAACTTTAAATGCACAAAATAAACTTTATAATTAAGTTTGACTCAAAATTGGCCTTTGGAGATTAATCATGTGAGCATGATTAATCTGCATATAGTTAAAGCAAATAATCTGTGATGCCTTACCTAACACAAGTCCATTGTCCGGTTATTAGTGGTGGGCGGATCGATCCAAATATCGATACCAACATTGGTATCGATCAATACCAGTGTAATGAGATCGATACCTTAGCTTCAGTTTCTCTCCTGTATGCAGTGCTGTGGTTTCATTAAAGATGCAAGTTGACTGTTTAAGTGCTGCTCCTGTCACAGCACAGCGTAGGCATACTTTGCTCCTCCCCTCCCCACACGTAACATATTTTACTTTGGAAAAAAAGGAATTTGTCAGTGGCCTCAAACTCCTGCAGGCCACTTCTGGCCTCGCCCCCTACTTCCAAGCCCACGATTTGATGTCAAAAACATAAGACAATTTGGCCCTTTAAGTTACTTTTTTGACATTTTGCTTCCCCTCCAATTAAGAGGAGTTAGCAAAATGTCAAAAAAGTAACTTAAAGGGCCATATTGTCTTATATTTTGACATTAAACCACTGGCCGGAAGTAGGGGGTGGGGCAGGAAGCGTAAATGTTTTATAATGTTGTGGAGTGATAATTTTGTACAGCTTGTTTATTTAAGAAAAAAATCCAGAAAATTAGTAAATGAAGGGATATATTTATTACATTTTTAATACTTTCTGAACACTCTACCCGAAAAAAGTTTTAATTTGTTCCTGAGTGATCATTTTGTACACTTTATTCAAGAAAAAAAAAATCCAGATATCACAATGTACGGGAAAAATTGTTTTGTTACTGTTCTAATGTTTCAGAAGAAATACTTTTATTTGATAAATTATTTCTATTTACCTATAAACTTTCCCCAATTCTATCCTGGTTTTTAACAAATTAATGATTAAATTATTAAAAAGTATAGATATCAGTATCGGTGATATTGGCCCTGTATTTACTTTGTATCAGATTGATACCAAATCTTGCAGTATCACACAAAAATGTAGTTTACGCTTAAATAAATAAAAACCTTACTACTAGTTAAGAGCATTTTTTTCAGTCCAGGTGATTTCCTTCAGTGGAAGGCCACAAACTGATGGGTACAATTTTTAATATACACTTAAAGTTAAAGAAAGGGAACATTTCCAAAATATATATAAGGACAGCTCTGTGGTAATTGTTCATTTTCTAATGGTGTGATAGCTGGCCTTCTAAGTGTCTAATCTGCAACGACTTGCCCCCCAATATTCTACTTAAATGGATGAATCTGGACTTTTCACCATCAGTCTGTCATTTTGAGACCTCAAGTTGGGTTTTGAGAGCCCAAGCAGGCCTTTGTCTCTTTTTTTTTTTTTTTAAATCAGAAAGGAGAAACCAATAATCAATTAAAATTTTTTTAAAGAATAACCTGGAGATTCATTATAACTGTCAAAGTTCAATATATTTTCAGCTTTTGAGAACATGAGGTGATATTGCTCAAGAGAACAACAGTAAATAGAACATCCAAAGATCCTCTTGGAGCTGCAAAAGGGCCACAGCAGTGCTGCAAGCACAGGACAGTTATTGTAATCTCTTATGCACACAAATTAGCCCTGAACATTTCCCCAGTCTGTGGCACTGCAGGTTTCCATCAAATCCAAATAGCACTCAGCAGATTGAAGTGACACAGACTGCAGGAACCAACACAAAGACACTATTCTGCTAAGACTGCGAGGAGTCTGTGTAGCAAACCACAAACAAAACACATCAAGCACACATGGAAGCATAACAGGCAGTAAACCTCCATTATCTCTGCTGATATGTGTAATCATTACAACACTAACACTCGGTGATAAAGTGGCTAATGTACTGCTCTGCTCCTCAGCTTCCAGAAAATGAGGACAGAACTAAAATTAGCCACCTTAACTTGTTATCTTATGGAAGCACAGAGCAGATGTTAACTGGCCTACATGATTCCCTGACAGTACACTCACACACACAATAATGTTAGAGGGATGAGAGGGGTTTGCATCACAGACAAAGCATAAAGCACTACATATATGCGCAACTGGTCAACATTTAAACACTGCTTTCCTGATAAAACACTGCTTCTATTGCCAACTAGTCAGTTAAACAAATTATGCTTATTACTGAACGACAGATTACTGTTGTTTCTGAAATGCCCCGATGCCACTTGGGACAGACTGAAGCACATCTCAATCTCTGTGAAAGAAGTAAACAAGCAAGGTGTAAGACAACCATGCAAACAAGTGCAGTTCTGCAGTACTTTGATGTGGTAAATGAGCAACAGTTTATGGTGTAGTCAGATCTAATCATTTCTGAAGCATTACATAAACACACTCTGGATGCTAAAGGGCAATTTATACTTGTGCACTCAATCTATATAGAGCCTGTAACTCCAACGTCACCACCATTGCCGGCATTCATATTTGTCCACGATGTGCCTGCACTGCTCCATAATTCTGCTGTCAAAACACTAGCTGGCAAATGAGTTTCTCTCTTCAAGTTGATCCAATCTCTCCAAGATGATTCAAATAATTACTGTAGGATTAACTGGAAATGTAAAGGAGGAAACGATGATATGGTATAGGTCAATCACAGTAGTTTCAGGCTGTGTCAATGAGACGTTTAGTTATATTTCTACAGAGAGATGCACATCAGGTCGCTGCTGTAAAAATCAGTAAAACAAACAAAAACACATGGAAAAATGCTAAATATTGGCCAATCTTTAATAAATACACACATGCATTCAGTCTTGCATCCCCTTCCAGTTTTGATGATGTTCTATCTTTAACTATGCAGTGCAAGAATAGCATACAAGGTAGCCCTACATCTCAGCACTAAATCCCAAATGAGCCTCCCTGCCCTTAACCCCTCCCCTCGACTCCTGCTCTACATCTGAGGCAGACTTTGATAAAGCTACAGTCCAGTAACCTAAACAGCCATGTAAATATGGGAAATTTCCTCATTTAAACAGGCCATTTCTGTGTAGGAGTGCAAAAATTACAAAAAAAAAAACCTTTGGGAGTAAATCTGAATCATAAAAAGAAAATACAGCACATTGAGTTATTCAAGCATAATTATGTACAAAATCAAGAAATACAACATGTCATATTTCTAGTTGGATCATAAAAAAGTAAACTGGCCTTAAAGTGTTGAGAAAACAGGAAAATTTCAAGCAAAAATCTCTTCTGCTATTGTACCACCAATTATTAACATCAGCTATTCACAAACAGGGTTACAAAACCTTCTTCTAGCCTTAACATAGCCAGAATATACACCTGAATTACCAGACAATATTTGCTTATTCAGTGCAAAGAGAAAGAGAAGTTCACTGTAGGCTTTTTAAGATGCAGGTTCCCTGCACACCAACACTAAAGGACAACCTGACTTGGCCTCGCTGGACACGAGTCAAGGAGGACAAATGTTGAGTTGCAGCAAGCAGACCAATGGGGAGTCTGTGAGGACAAGGTGCAGATTAGGAGCAGCCGGAGTTAGTGAATGTTGTTGTTGCCACAGAGTCAGCTGGTGTATTTCAAAGTAGATATAAGGGTTATCCTGATAAGGGAATCCTGACTATGCCAGCAATGAGAAATGGAGACTGATTTTTTAGTATTTCCTTAAATATTATACATGGTTTAACTAATAAAAGCACTATTGATAAACAACTTTCAGGATTATTTTCTACATTTGTAAAATAAATTATCACAACATAGAAGGGATGCATCTGGCTGTTTTTTAAAGCTATCAATTAATACTAACTGTAGGTTTCAACATCAACAGTGGGCCCACAGGTCAGGCTGAGTGAAAAAGTATGTTGGGCAAGTTAACAGCCCAATTCAGACCAATCGCTGTTATGTACACAGTCACCCCAAAGGTGTATTTTCAGCCAGGAAACACTGCCATCAAGCTCCTTTTCCTCAACAAAAAGATTGATAACACAACTGTTGCGCAGATAGCTGTATCGTAGTTTAAGGTGGAGCTGCAGCCTCCCTTTTCTGACCCCCACACAGCCAGTAGTAAAGAGATGGTGAACACAAGTGGTGTGCCAGCCAGATTTTGAAACAAAACTGTTGCAGGTAAAAGCCAGTACAGTCCTTTATCAAACCAGCTATTTAACAAGGTTAAACGTGAAGAAAAGATCTTTTCACCTGATCTCATCCACCTTTGGGTTGTTTTCAAGGGCGTAACTTTGGGTCCAACATTGGGGGGGTTAACCCTTATGCCCTCCTCGGCCATTTCTGTACATTTTTTTTCATTTGGTAATCATTTTGGCTGTGTAGCAGCTAGTGGCATGATTTTGTGCAGGAAATCTTTTTCATTAAATTTTTGAAATCTAATGCCTTTTACTCTTACATGTCATTCATACTCTTGCATTTTGCACCCCTCTGGACACCTTCGTGGCAAAAATGTACACACACTTAAAAACTGCTATTTGCTTTTTTTCCTAAATCACTTAATCAACTTCAGATCTACTCAAAAATACCAAACAATCAATCATTTTCAGGATATTAACCCTTTAAATGCCAGTTTTATTATGTCACACACTCTTGGGGGTCCCCTGGTAGTCACATGGCTCCATAATATAACTGGCAAAAATACAAGAATTTCATTCATCAGCCTAAAATGGGGAAATGACTGAATCTCTGCCTATTTATTTATTTATTAAATCATTTACTTTTCTAAAAGGATTCAGGATTTTGGGTTAAC
>JASGAU010367438.1:0-24021 GCA_030220045.1 Australoheros facetus
TATATCCAGTTTTCTGTCTTAAATTTCCGAGTAATTTTAAGCTGTGCATATTTGAGCATTATACCTATATGTGCAGCATTTATTATTTATCATAACTCCAGTTTTGCAGTAGATTATATTTTATTTAGAGCTTTAAAAGACATTACCAGTGTAACCTCATCTTTAAGAGCATCAGATTATTTACAGTTTGGCACATTTACCTGCCCTGCTGTACACACATCAACCAAATGGTAAATTGGCTAGTAGTTATATAGGGCTTTTCTACTCTATTTGAGCACTCAAAGTGCTTTCTAAGACAAGTCTCATTCACCCAAAGCACTTTTTCTATCCCTAAGTGCTTTTATCTGACATTCACACAATTTGGGGTTCAGTATCTTGCTCGAGAATACTTTGACACGCAAACTGGAGCAGCCAGGAATTGAACCACCAACTGTCTGATTAGTAGATGACCTGCTCTACCTACTGTGAGCCACAGTTGCCCAACAACTCAAAAAAGAAAAAAAGTCTTTAACTTGGTTGATAAAAAATACACATTAGCAGTGACATCAGCCTAAATTCTCACTCTTACATGACAGTAGAAATTTGGATTCACAATTACACAAGATCTTTTCAGAGCCCCTCTGCTGATTTTTTTTTTCTTTTGCTGTAAAAACATGTGAGCGCCATTCTGCAAAGCTATTGGCCTGAACATGATAGCAACATGAGAGCTCGGCCACCACGCATTATTGGTTGCAGACTGATGATCACGATGATGATGCTCATTACCTGCAATCGGCTGCCTATCTGTGGCCGAAACAGAAATTGAGTGTGGCGTTTTACCTGCTGACTTTGTGTGTATAACTTTATAATTTATGCAGTGTACCCGTAGTATTGACAAAAACGCAGTGCTGTGATCAAAGCAAGCCATTCAGGAGGTTGGACAGGGCCACGAAGACAGGGCCTGTAACACTAATGATCTTCAAACGCTCGTCTATTTCACTGGGAGCTATGCGCAACTCCCTAGCAAGTCCCCCGTCCTCCCCCTGGAGGTAATTGTGCCTGGCTGTTTAGGTGACAGGTGTCAAGTGGCCCCTCCTCAACCGATTCATCATGCTAAGCAGAGAGGAAAAGCTGATCTCACTCTCTCCCTCTCTTTCTCTGTGTCTGTATTTTCCAGCTTGTCTGTCTCTTTCTTGTATCTCCATATAAGTACTTTGTCATTACCTCACAGCAGCCTGATGACATGTTAGCTATGTTTTAATATAATGTTTGATGGAACTAATCAGGCCTTGGTCCACAATTTGGTCCATCCTGTCAAGCTTCTTAGGCAGAACTTAAAATATGCTGTGTAGGTTAAACAGAGAGCATAGCACTGCATGTAACTAATGACTACTTTCAGTATTGATTCAACCACTGGTTATTTTTTGAGTCAAAATTAAAGTGTATTTTAAAGTGTATATTACTAAATTTTTCATGCATTTTACTTGAAATTGACAAAATAACTGTTTATCAAAATAGCCGTCGAATCTAATGCTCAACTTTGGCCAGTTGAGCCCCCAAAAAGAGTGACAGCTTTTCATAACTTGTTAGAGATCAGCGGGCCTATAATCGTCAGTTAACCCCTCGATTATTTGCTTCAGTGCGTGCCCATGACCCATTTTCAGATACCAAGGTGACACTGATAAATGTTTTATTTTGTGCACTCCAAAGATATTCACTGCACAACGACAAGCACAAACTGTAACATTTTAAAAGTTTTCAGCTAATTGAAGAATCGATGAACTGCTTCAGCATTGTGACTTTAAAGCTGCACTCCTGTTTCTGTGTCAAATTATTGGGATTAGTTCAGTAGGTAAGTGAGTGAACATACAGTGCAATGCAATCACTGGCCCACTGACAGCAGGTTAGCATGTGGGCCAAAAATCCTCCATCCCAGTGGATAAGTGGAGAAAAAAATACAGCCTACATTGTGTGCAGGAGAGACAGAGATGGAGAGACCACACCCTCACTATGCCCGCCTGTCTAAGCAGAATCCCACAGGGACCTGCCTTACGCTCTCTCTCTCTCTCTCTCTCTCTCTCTCTCACACACACACACGCACGCACGCACACACACACACACACACACACACACACACACACACACACACACACAGACACACACACACACCAGTCATTAATTCCTGCTTTGCATCTCCACACCATGTAATATTTATGGGTCACTGCAGCTTTGTATTCACAAATGGAAACGCCAAGAGAAAAAAAAGAAGAAGACACGATACCTCAATCAATTCTGTGAATAAGGTTCAGATTGTCACATCATGGCTTTTTTCCCTCCACTAAGCCAGTGCTTAGGCAGCATTCTTTTCTTTGACCTCTAAGTGTTTTGTATGACGGATTGTCAGACACAACCTCTGAGATGGAGTCGTATTTAACTCCCTCAGAGTTGAAAAAAAGCTCAAGGCAAAAGGTATTATCAACGTGAAATTTCTTAGCAGCAGAATTTGAAGAACAACAAAACTGCATTAGTCAGTAAAAATGAATGCAGGCTTAATGTATTTTTGCCAGACATGACACTGAAGTATAAGCGACATACCCCAATCTAGTACAAACATTTGCTGCTATGCAGAATTTCCAGACTAATCGAGGAAAGTCTTTGGTGTCTTTCCCCCCCTTCTGCATCTGACAGATCATAATTGGGGTGTTTTTTTTCCACTTCCTAAGATGTTGCCTGAATCCTGAGATGCAGCAGTGGGAGCCAAACCCTTGCTGCCTTTCAAATCAACAGTGGTGTCAGAACAGAGCCCTGAGGAGTCCCCAGTAGAGCATGGCTCACTAGACCCCTGTAGAGATTTGAAGACCACTTTGGAACTCTAATCCACTCAAAATGTGCTGATAATTTTCCTTGCCAGGACACTCTCTGCCTGGTGTCACAAGAGTGGCCTCCCGGGAGCAGATCAGCCAATGATAACAAAGTAGCCAGATGTCTGGTGCTGGCAGAATCCCAGAAGCCAGACAGCGGCACGCAGCAGCATCCGCTGTGGGCCACAGATCAAAGATACCTGAGAATTACTTATGGGCACAAAATATGTGTTGCTTACTCTACAGTTCCCATTAATAACAATCTGGGAGAATTTGTATTTCTAATTAACTCTTTTCTTTCGGCATACAAAGTACGGTAGGTTGTCTAAGGCTGCAGCAGCAATTTTTCTGTGGCAACTGCGAGTCAACAACAGGAAGTCGGATGCAGCGCTGTCTGAAGGAGCCAGATCAGCTTTAAATGCAGTTCTGAGGCTCAGAACACCCTCCTGACTTGCCTCAGTAAACAAACAAACTGAGTAAGAGTCAGCCTTTTTAGATTTAATCATGCTGCACAGTGCCTACTTAGACTGGGCCTTGATTCATACCTCGAAAGCTGTGTATGCATGGACACCGAACTGACTAATCTGAGGTTCTCTTGCCATCAGTGACTCAATTATCAAAGCTTCTTTTTGTTTTATCATATTTTATCAGATACAGAAGACATTACTTTATCTGTACAGGCCAGACCAGTTCCTTCAACATTTCCAGTACATTTATGAATTGTAGGGACCGTGCTTCTGAGCAGTGCTGATGCTTTCAACAGGATTTGAAGCTCTGGCTTGTTTTTCATGGTTGTTTGTGTTAGTCGAACTGACATTAAGAAGCATTGCAGTTCTGTGTTGTTTTCTCCTGCAGGCCTTGCACTTCTTTTTCGAGTCCTCCATTTATTCCATCTTAGCTGTTATGTTTAATACACAAATATTTAGAGTAGACCCCTGACTTTGAACTGAGAGGAATAGTTCTCTCTGCTTAGGGAAGGCGTTTGTTGCTTCTTCTTTTCTTTTTTTCATCTTTATGGGGGAAAGAGACGTATTTCATCTCACACACATGTGTGCATATTTTGTCTAGCTCGCTATGTTCTAGTGCACTTAAAAGTCATTGTTCAATGGATGGATGATATGTATCCCTTGCAATGTGTGTGTGCACCGTATGATATTAATTATTAAGTACAGAAAGTGTTGCTTCATGTCCGTATTTGATGGAGAATCCCCCCAACCTCCCCCAACCCCAATCCCCTCCCGCCCCTTCCCCCAATTATGTATATTACCTTTCCTGGTGCATAGTTCATGCAAATTCTCATTTGCATTGCTCTCTTGAACATGCTATCTGCTGGATGAAATCCCTTATAGCATATTGTGAGCACTGCCCTTCACTGGATCTTGATTATGACCTTTCTCTTTACACTCTACTTGTTCCACTGTGATTCTCACTGTTGCAAATTATTAACCAACAAAAAAACATCGTGGCATTCCTGGCTTTTAATGAAGGTTAAGATATCTTAGGTATATTTTATATTTTAGCTCACAGTGCATCCAGACTTTAAACATCAACCACTTACATAATCCTATGATGATTAATTGAGGCTGACCTTAATTGTGTAGGTTAAACTATGCAGCCAATTAACAAAAGAGCCAAAAATACTCGAGTATGTTATTAGATTTCCAGTTTCTACTCACGTTAAATGTCTCATTGTGAACTTAAGCCCCCCGAAAGATATCTTTTAAAGTGTATTAAAAGCTCTGCGCCAACACTCAGGGTTACTCCGGGTCATTTTTTTTTTTTTTTAACGTCGTTTACTTGAAAATGTAACTTTAAAACGAGGCTTAAAACTGCCTTAGTGAGATCCTGTCTCCCAGCTCCAGCAGCTCATCACTCCTAAAACAGCCGCTCTCGTCCACCCCAGCCCCAACTGTTATTAATGTGCACTGAATAATTTAACAGGGTAAAATTACCATGCTCTTTTGAAAAGATTTTTGCCTACACAATTAAAGAGCATTATAGTGATTTTTAGTTGAACAAGAATTATGACTGTTTTCCCTCCTCTCTGCTAGGCTTTCTGGCTTCCTTGTTATGAGTTGTGGATGAGCTGAGTTGTTAAAGCCCGTTATTCTCTGGCTTCTGTGTGACTGCTTTGAGAGGTTGTGCTCCAGCTCTGACCTACACCATGATGGGTGGCTAATGGATAATGGATGAAGCAAGTATAGGTTCCACTTCCGCTGAGAAAGACCCCCATAATGGTCTGCTGGCCCCGCTAAACACAGGCTATATTTGGGCTGTTAAAAAGTGCAGGCTCAGTTAGGTAGCGGTGAAGACGGTGTGCTTGAAGTGTTTACACTCCATGTAGTTGCTACTGATGAGATGTGGATTATATATAACTTATTTTAGTTTCCAGGGGTCATTAACAGACTAAATCAAAATGATGCATTTTTTAAAAATGGTAAGAGCTTCTTTTATGAAACTATGTGGTCCAACGGTGCCATTTTATATTGCTGTTATATCATATTAGCATCAGCAGCAGCGTTTGCCAGGCCTTCACTCTTATTCCATGTGGACAACTGTCCACATCTCAACCACAGGCCAACAATTGGCAGTAATTGGCACGTTGCTTTGGCTGTCCTGGGAGAGATCTGAGAGTGTGCACGGCCACGGACAGGCTTCCCTTTCCACCAATTAGAGAGTTGTCCTTTCATGGGGCGGGGGCTGGGGGGAGGTATACCTCACTCTCACCTTGTCTCCTGATCAAAATGATTTGTGGAGATCCTTTTTCTCTTCACTCCTCTCTTCTTTCTTGGCTGCCTCACTCTCACTACTGAGTTACTACTGTGTGTGAACTGTTAGTGAGTGTCTTCAGTCAAGGACCCCAACCAGCGACTGACAGCCTAACAGCAGTCAGTGGGACATTCACATTAGAGGTGCTCTGACAGACAGACTGTGCTAGACAGGCCTTCCAATGAAAATGCTCCACACAGCCCTTTGCTACAGCTTTCCTAATACATTACTTGCTGGCTCTCTTCTCTGAGTGAACCCTTGTTTTTCTACCCCTGGATGTGACTCTGAATTGGGTTTGGCAGAAGTTGAAGTTTCTCCGACTAGCTGAACTCGAGTCTCTTTTTCCACATTTTCTCTTGTTGCTGGTGTGTTGGCTTTTTGTTGTTGTGTCTCCAGGCATAAGCAGTACAATATCGCTGCATGGCTTTATTATGACGGCTTTGATGCAATGATAGTAAATGTCTCATGTGGTTAGAAATGTGCAGGCCACACAAGGTACCATGGGACCCTAGTGCAAAGGATTATAGGCCTCAGTGCATGCTGGTAACGCTCCCCAGTTTATGCCACAGGGAAAGCTGAGGAACCAACACCCAACCCCCTTATTCTCTCCCCTCTCGGTCTCTCTTGTCCTCAAAGCTTATGTCTCTCCGCATTTCACTTCAGTAAATATGAGGAGGCGAGGAGATGCTTCCTATACTCAGAAATATGTGTCAGGCTACTGGGTTATGTTGTGTTGCAATGTGATGTAGAAGGCAACAAAGCAACTGCATGCAGAGAGGGAGAGAAAGAAACAGCTTTACTTATTCTCTTTAATCCATCATGAGATATTCAAAACTAGGTTAAGTTATACCTCACATTAGCCAGCACTTAGCCTTTTTGTGCGCGTAACAGGATCGCTTTTCACACGTGCTGCTGGTAGCACCGCACATTTTGCTCTCAGTCAACAATTAGCACAGGTAAATCCTTGCCTTTGCTACAGGTTGACAGGCTCACCATAAAGCAGCTTTATTTCTCTGCAAGGACCTTCATGAGGGGGGCCTACCTAATATGCTGTCTGGCCCTGGGGCCTGTGGGAGTGTGGTTGGATTATTATGTTAATGCATGTGCCTCCTGCCCTCTCCTCAGTCCCAGCTGGCTTCCCTGTCGTTAGGAAGTGCTTTGCTCTGACAGAGGAGTAATATGCTCCGTGATTGAGGGGCCAAAAGATCGAGCTCTATAAGAGAGGGGCCACCACTGATAAGCATATGATAAAAGTGCCATTGTAAGCGAATGCCTCTGAGACATGGAAGATGACTTAGGAATTCCTTTGGATTTCAATGGAGAGAGTGAATATGTATAAGGCCTTTTTGTTTGACTGAATTTAATTGCTCACAGCATTATATGCAGCGCCATGTGTTTTACTGTGCCTTTATTGCACGAACTCTTTCATTATGAGCTGGTGACACATCTACCTGCAAATGTAAATAATGGCTAAACAAGTCAAAGTGTGATGCTTCTAATTAAGTTGCAGGAATGAATGTGAAACTGAGAGAAGATTTAGTTTATTGTAGCTCATAATGTGAATGAAGCAATAAGATTAGCTCTAATTTGGAGGGCTGCCGCTGAAAATAATCAATCAAAACCACGTTTTAAGATATCACAAATCGCGTAACTGTCTTAATATTAATTGACGGAGAGTTAAGTCGGCGCACCTCAATCGGGAAACATGACGACACTGTTCTGCCAGATGACATTATACTGCAGATCTATGTCACACACTCTCGCTTAATCAATTTGACACGAAGTAAAGAAAGAGATGAGGAAAGTAAACTTCTTGTGACTTGTCGAGAAGGAGAAATGCCGGCTGCATTGCTTTGGATCCTGCACATAATTGTGTAAATATGTCAGCCAAACAGAAGAAGCTCTCTCCTTTTAAACATTTGTCTTTTTCATCTCACCTCCTCAGGAGCATTTCGGGTAGCTACATATTAGCTTTGTGCAGACCCATTCACAAAGTGTGTGGAGTGTTTGTGTTTTGTAGGGGGTTTGTTTTGTTTGCTTTTTAATCAAGTTCAATTTCATCTCTATCAATGCAAGGTCTTTCCAAACCCTTCTTTCTCATGTCTGCCCGCATTATAATGTGTCTCTTTTAGTTGAGGAGCCTTCACTGTTGTTATTGTTTGTTCCCTTTTAAGGAGCCCCGGCTGTAAGGAGAGGAAGGGGTTCTGTGGGTAATTGGTGGGTGAATACTTTGCTGTGTCTAAACGTCAGAGCAAGAGAGGCTGTAACACAAGCAAGTTGTTGTGCTGCTTTGAGGAGGAAGACAAGAGGCCTTTTAAAGCTTGTTTTTTTCCCCTTCTAATTTTCTTTTAGATCATCAAACAAAATATTGAATCTTTGTTTTTCTGGCTTCTGGCTTTTACCTGTGTAGACTTTTTTTTAGTATCGTACAATGCTTACCATTTGTAGATGTGACTGATTCATATATAAACTCCAAACATTCTCTGGCTTAACCTTATTAAGTCTAACCCTAACTCCCTAACCATGAGCTAAATTAATATGCCATTTTAATTTTTTTTTTGGCTTTTTAAAATTGATCTCTCGCATTTCAAATACACATAAAAACCATTTGCCTTAAAATAAAAGTTTAAAAATAGGATACGATTTAGAGTTAGGGTCACTTATCCCCTCTGAACTCTACATGGTAATGACAATCCTTCTGGCCTGCGTTGACCCGACGTGTAGCTACATTTCTCGAGAGGTGCACGCCAGGTGAAGGTAAGTTACTGCATAGGGTTCAGAGGGGATTTCCAGTTCGAACGCAGAAGTGTAAATCAGGCCTTAGACCTGACAGGGTTGAGCTTTTTAAAATCATTTATTTGGTGCTTCTCCACTCTGTTATATAATATCTTTGCAAACTCAGATGATTGCAACTGATGATTATTTCCCATTAGTGCTTCATTTCCTAATTATTTTTGTATTTAAATAACTAATTGTACAGTACCAGTCAAAAGTACTGCATATTCTATAAAATATTAAAATATCAAATAATGGTTAAAAACACCCTTCCTTCTTTCAAAGTAAACCTCAAGCCCAAGGTAACAACTCAGAAACTTTAGTTTAGCTTGAAATAAAACAAAAGTTAATCTAGATCTTTAAAAATATATATTTGACAATTTGTAGACATAAGAATCTGAAAATTACACAGATGACAACCTTCCATTGGATTCGAGATCTGGATTCACCAATGTCATGTACCCAAAAGATTAGGTTACCTGCCTAGCTGAATGACCAGGTTTTTCCATTAATGGAATTTTTTTCTTCCCCGATGGCACAGGAATGTTCCAAGATGACAATGCTAGTATTCATTGGATCTCAGGGAGGGGTTTGGAGAGCATGGGGCATCATTTTCACACATATGGATTGGCCATGACAGAGTCCAGACCATAAACCCAATGAGAATGTTGGGGATGTGCTGAGGCAGCTCTGGATGGAAATATGTTGTGTCATTAGATAAACTTATTGAAATGATATCATGATGCAAAAGCATGCTGTCATCAAAAGCATTGTTTTCCTACATGTATACATGCAGCACAATATATTGACACCCCCCCCCACCCCCACCCCCACCCCAAGTGCTTTTAAAAATTTGTTATGTTGCCTCTATATCAGACAGTATCTAAAGGGGGCATGGTCTTACTAAATAGAGTCAAAGTCATAAAGTAGATGCTATTTGCTTGAGGCTAAACACCTTTAGAAGAATTTGTCATTATTATTTTTCTCCACAGTCAGACTGTGATATAATTTCTTTGGACAAAGAAGTTAGATACAACAGATTCAAACCCCCTTTTTTATGGGCCTGAACATGAAAAAATTAATAACCCGCTGTTTAACTGATGTTAGATTTAATCAGTTATACTTACCAACATCACTAAGGCCCCCAAACATTGACATTACTTTTCACTTATATCCATTTAAGTTCTTTCAGGGCGCTCCAGCTGTCATTTACAAGCTGGTAACTTTTCACTCAAGTCTGGCAAACAGACACTGGCACTTCGATTGTTACCCTCTCCTTTGTTGTTTGTTAAAGGCCCAGTGGTTTGGCAGCTATTGTCTTTATAAACTCAAAGCGTTAAGTGCAGCCCCAACTCAGCTAATGAGAGGGAACCTTCAAAACCTCCATTAGATGATGCTGTCAGACGGATGTCATAAAAACGTTGCATGTAATCCCCCCACGGACCATGGGTGTAAATATGCCAGCTCCACCATTTTCACAGCGTTTACTCCCAGTTCAAACAATATGTCTCCTTCCTCTCTCCCTCCCTGAAAATACAGTGACAGCTCTGCAATATTCTCCTCCACAATCCTTGGCTGCCTGCGACCAATGAAACAACCAGGAGCAGCTCTGATAATCTCTTTCATCCACATTGTGGGTAAGACACCTCGCTCTTCTTTGTTTCTATGGACTCAAACTTGTGCCACTCACACATTTTGTGCTGAACGTGTTCTGATTTGGGTGCTTGGAGATGAATTTTTGAGGTATGAATTTTGTGTGTGTGTGTGTGGGGGTTTGCATACTTGTAAGCTTGTTCACATATGCTATTAGACATTTACTGATGACGTAAAAGCATAATAATTATTAATAATTAAAGAGCACATAGAGTAAGAGACGTACATATACAGAACTTACATCCATCTGAAACTTCACTCATTATCACACTTGTTTTAAAATAATATTTGGTAACAGTTGACTTCATACATTCATATAGTTAATGTGATTTTCCTCTCATAGTCAAGGTCCTTTAAAAACCATGAGGAGGAAAATAAGTACAAATACATCCATCACCTTCATCTATTACAAAAACGCTCTGTCAGTCCTTGTGGGAATAGCATCTGGATCTCATATTTAATTAGTTTAGCACACTGCTAAGGTTTTAGTTGATAACTAACATACGATTTTATAAGTGTTAGTTTTAACTTGCAAAAAACAGGTTTTGATAGTTTTTACCAGGCCTGCAGCATTTGTTTGTTTCACTCATGTATGAAAACAAAAACGTATTAATTTATCATGCTATTCTTTTTTACGTTCATTATATCACTGTAATAGTGAGATGTTAAAAAAAAGGCTATTCATAAGCACCAAACAAATGAATAATAAAAACATATATTTATCATTCTTTTTTGCAAGCTACATATTCATTATATAAGACGAAATAATCAATTACAGGCACTTTTAGCTTCACTGTTTCACTTTTACAGATATGCATGGCAACATGTTCCACTGACCCAAAAGTGCCACTGCACAAAAATTGTTTAGCGTAATGTCACTTTTCATTTTGAGTTAAGCTGCTCCACATATATAATTTGTAAGAATTTGAGTGTTATATAAATAATTCCCAAAAGCTATTATGGATTTTGATAATCCTGGTATTCCAGGCAGTTTATATAGTTAAGTGTCATCCAGATTGATTAACATGTCTAGGAGGACTTAGGGAACAGACATACATATGCTACCATCATTATAGTAAGATTCTTGTTTCATATTTCCTTAGGTTGACGACCTGAGTACAAATCCATCTTACACCATTGAGGCATTGAGAAACACTTAAGTTTTTCACCATTATGAGTACACAGTGGAGGTACTTGCAGTACACTTTATATAGTTATACTTGTCCTTGTGAATGCACGTATGCACTCAAAACTTCAAGTGCAAGTACATATACTGTATACATTATTTGAGACCCATCAACAGACATCTTTTGCCTGCATTCAGTGTTTCTCTCCAAAACACACACTGTGTGCATCCTTGAGACCTTATACCTGTGTTCAATGTATTTTGCTCTGTATAAAGATTTTGCAGGTGGACTGCGCGCATCATTGTTTTTTTGCTTGAATTTTTCAACTTGTACACTTTTGTCAACACATTTTGAATTTTTTACAGGATGTTTTTCCACAAGATACTTTTGAGTTAAGCCAGCCAGAAGATTGCAGTCATGGTAAAAAGAAACCAATGTTTCAATTCAATTCAATTTTATTTATATAATGCCAAATCACAACAAACAGTTGCCTCAAGGCACTTTATGTTGTAAGGTAAAGATTCTATAATAATTACTATTAGTATTTGGAACCTGTGCTCCTTTAAAACACATTTCAAGACCAATACCTACATGTTGAAATCAAATTAAGCAACCGGTAGCCGTCGTATGTGAAAGGGTATGCGTAAATAACATGTTCGGTTTTCTCCAGCAAATTCTGAAGAAATAGGTAAATATGGATTTTCTCAGATTTCTTAAAAGTCTATGGGGCCTAAATGGCATTAGACACCACAGGAAAACCTTAAACTTTAAATACACAGATTCTTCTATAGCACTTTTCTGCCCGAGCACTCAAAGCCCTTCATACAACATGCCTCATTCACACAAGCACCAAGAATATTGGATAAGATGATCAGTAGCCGACCTGCTCTACCTCCTGAGCTACAGCCACATTACACACTGACATGACACACAAAGCCACACGCATATATTGGAAATGCTCATATGGGTCATTTTGGAACAAATGACCGATATTGTCTTTGGATTGGAGGACATGTTAAGTATTTGGCACCACATTGATGACTCAATGTCACACGAGCCCCAATTTTGTGACTTCAAGAGGTAATTTCTCAGGACAGTGTAAACCTAAGTTGTTTTCATTGTTTGCACAACTCATGTTATTATTTTTCTTTTACAAACTAGAATTATTTGGGATAATATGCATACCACAGAACACTTAGTATGTATAACTGTTGTTTAGGCATGTCCTCAGGTAATGCTTGAAAGAAGCTTTTCACTATAGCATTCACTGGCAAACCGACCCATAGGGCAATGCTAATTTAGAAGAGAGAGTTTTGGTTTGTTTGTTTGCTTTTACTGTTTCATGTTTGCATTGAAAATGCTTCCCTCAAAATGTATGCCTTGTATGTGCAACAGGCCCGCACAAGATCCAAACTGAAATGAAACATTGAAATGAAAAACTGAAATTGTAATGAGCAAATGTAATTTGCTCATTAGTTACAAAAATCCTACATGTGCAAGCGCAATACCCCATTTATTCCAACACAGTAATTTACTGTCTTGTGCCATATGTATCTTCCTCACTCACCCCTTGTCTCAATCTAATTTGGCTGCTCATCATGCATCAATCCATACTGTGGCTTCTCATTTGCAGGCTCCGTGTTTTGTGTGGTCCCTCTTTTGCTTCCCACGGATCTCTCGGCAGGGAGCTGAGCTGACTGACTTCTCTGATGGATGTATTAGGGGGGCAACCCATCAGCTATTGTTTTCCTCATCAGTGTTCAGTGGCTTACTGCCTTATCGGTCTCTCCTCTCTGAATGGAGACGTGTCAGATTCAGTGCGCTGCAGGCAGAAATGGGTCAGATGGTGACCTCGCAGTAGGTGAAGCACAGTAAACTTTACATTTTCTTGACAGTCTTTACAATTTTATTTTGAAATGCTTTAAATGTGTTGGTTATTTGCAATGGCATTATGTTGCTCTGTGTGCAACCTTTCTTTGGATGACTTTTTCAACTTTCATCAAAATAGTCATGACTCCATGCAAGTAGACTACTCACTTTAACACCATGAATACTTTTCTTCTAGTTCGAGTGTGTACCTGAAAACTTTCCCACAGAACTTTCCTGGATGTCAGTGTTCACTCCCTTGTCTACCCTTGCGCCCTTTGATAATCCTGCCCAAAACTCCTTAAATTCACAAGAGAGTTCTTAAGAATTCTTGAAAAACTCCTCTCTGGCAGTAGATGTGTTGCTGCCCAACCGTTCACCTTCTTGATGAACTGGGCAAGGCTGGAAGGTTGGAGAGGCTGGATGTCCGATCGTGGCGCAGGCCATTAAAGATGAAGGACTGGTGTGTGGTCAGAGGTAGAGGGGAAAACCAAGCCAGACGGTGGGCGCTTGCACCTTCCCTCATAGCATCACAAACCAGGCCGACACTTCCCCCAGTAATGAGCAGGGGCACAGACTATGGGGTCAATTATTCATATCTAGTCAGCTGGGAGAGATGGAGGTAGAGAGAAGGTATGTTGAAGCCTCATCGAATCCTACAATTCCACCACACTCCACAATGATTTTTTTTTTTGTTACAGTGCTGCCTCCATCCCCATAACTAAATCCAAGACTGAGTCTTGTCTGGATGGATGGAGTGTAACTTTAAAAGGCATACATGAGTGGCCACTCACTCCAGTGGGCTTCCTGCAGCAGTAGCCTCAGCTACTCATCCATTCTCAAGCCTTACAAATTATTGTGTTGAAAGGACAGACATTGATCGTCAACATGCTACATGTGTTTCCAAGTACTGCCATCGTGCATACAGCAGACCATGTCAGGTCAGTTATCAAAGGGAATTACACAACATGCGGTGCTTCAGTGGTGAATGTGGATTTTGTTATTGTAGATGCTTCTGTAGGCGTAGTAAGCATGACAACAAGTGCACCTTAATACGAAAGATCTTTCCATTTCTCTTGTTTTTTGTCAGAAAGAAATCATCACAAGCTATGCAGCGAAAAAGGATCTCACCTACCGAGATGGCCCTCTTCACATCCATTTGCGACACTAATGGAGCAACTCCTGGGAATGAGAATGACTCCTTCTTCAAGGCCATGTTTCCTTGGCAGAAATTTCCTTGTTTCCATGTTTAGTGGCAATATCTCTGATGTCAGGATAATCCATTTATGGTGACAGATCGCTGAGCTTTTCACTTACAAGTTACATATCAGTCTGCATTTTAATAGTTTTCAAGCACAAGGGGAAGAATAAATCGAGTGCCATTCTAAGCTACTACACGACTGATCCGACTGTGTGTGCAGTGATGATGTCCTCAACATGTCCTGATCATCAAAGGTTGTTTTAAAGGTGCATAAATTGCACAATTAACCAGGGTGGTGATAAGCTTTTTAAGCATTAAAAGCTCCCATGAAACCACTCCGCTATAGTCCAGTTTTGAACTATATACATCCATCTGTATGATATTTTCCAAACAGTCAGTAGTCAAGTGCCTAATTGTGTTACAGATTTCCAGAAACTGCCACAGTGCAGGTGTCCATTAAGACTGCACCATGATTTAGAACCATCCTGTGAATTGTGCAAATGCATGGCTCAGTTTACTCAAGCGTTTGGTTAGATTCTTTCCACATAATTAACAATGAAGAAGATTAACAATCAAAATCAGATGACAGAACATTAATGTTGAGTGTTGTAACTGCACAAAATTCATAAAATCTGAGTTATACACAAAATTAAAGAGAGCTCAGTTTTGATAGATGATACTGATACAGCAACAAGAATAAAATTACACTTTTTTAAAAATTTAAAATCAGTGAAAACATAAATACCCAACCATCCTTAATTTTTATAAATTAAATAAAAACAAAACACTGAGTAAAAAAAAAGAAGCAGATCTCGGATTTGCCAGAGGATAAAGACACTACATAACTTTTTATGTTTTTAGATTCAATTCAGTAATATTCAGTTTTATTTATAAAGCTCCAATTTACAACAACAATCTCCTCAAGACACTTTATATTGTAAGGTAAAGACCCTACAATATTAGAAAGAAACCCCCAAAAATCAGACAACCCCCTGTGAGAATGTACTTGGAGACAGTGGGAAGGAAAAACTCCCTATTAACAGGAAGAAACCTCAGACAGAAAAAGGCTCAGGGAGGCGTAGCCATCTTCCGTGACTGGTTAAGGGTGAGGGGAGGGAGACGGGACAAAAGGTAAACTATGGTAGAGTGAGCCAGAGATGAATCATTACTAATCATTAAATGCAATAGTGGTGTATAAACTCACAGACTGTGAGAAGAGGTGAGTGAAGAAGAAGCGCTAAGTGCATCAAAGGAACCCCCCAGCAGCTTAAGCCTATTGTAGCATAACTAAAGGATGGTTCAGAGTCCCCTGATCCAGCCCTAACTATAAGCTGTATCAAAAAGGAAAGTTTTCAACCTAATCTTAAAAGTAGAGAGGGTGTCTGTCTCCCAAGTCCAAACTGGGAGCTGGTTCCACAGAAGAGGGGCCTGAACGCTGAAGGCTCTGCCTCCCTTCTACTTTTAAATACTCGAGAAACCACAAGTAAACCAGCAGTCTGAGAGGGAAGTGCACCATTAGGTTATGGTAATATGAGGTCTTAAAGATATGACGGGGCCGGATTATTTAAGATTTTGTGTGCCAGACTATCATCAGTTCTCAAACCACCTTACAGTAAAATAAACAAACAAAAAAACATTTATATACAATTCTAGTTTTTCTTGTATGACTGGTTAAAATGAAACTGAGTCATAATTGTTCATAAATATTTTATGTATAAAGGTTAAGTAGATCAGATGTCCTTGGTGCATTTATAAACAAATGCATAGTAATGAGCTTAATCAAATCACATAATAAAAATAAACCTTACAGTACCTACTGTTGTAATGGGGTTTCCTTGCAGCTAAGTGTATCTCTATTCATACTGGAGAGCATGCTGTGTGCATTATGTGAGAGGGACTCTGACTATGGAAAGACATCCATCAAAATCCCATAATGGCCACCATCAAGAAGCACCATGAAGTAAAAACACATGGAAAGAAGATTCCCCTCTTTATTAGCTGTCATCTTTCCCATGAATATATATGCAAATAAATGACTAGTATCACACAGGGAGCAAATGTGTCCCAAATGAAGCCCTCGAAATGGGAGGATGGAAGGGGAAGTGATGCTGCGCACGCGTGTGTTTGAGGGGGGTCCAAGGATGAAAAATCATCACCAGTCCGAATGCAGATATTGTGGCAGCCTCACACTCTTGCCAGTGTCACCCTCCATTCGTCACTGTCCGCAAGCCTGCCTCTCATTAAGTGGCCCCGCTCTGGCGACAACTTAATTTCCTTAAGAGGACCAGACACCTGATTCAATTGTGCACCCATTACAGATTTGTTTTCCCCGTCTAAGCCTCACTGGGTCTACATAGCTCTGAACAGAAATACACTCCCACTATATTAAATGTTGTGGACGTAATTCCCAGACATATGATTCATGTCTGCCTCCCAGTATCCATCTCTCACAATGCCCTTAGCCCACACAGTGGTGTAGCTCCAGTCAGCTGGGCTGGTTCAGCACAGTTCCTGCTGCTGTTGATATTATATCATCACTGATGTCTTTTATTTTATATGTTCATCTAGCTTTTTTGGTAGAGCCTCGTGGGTGAAATCCTAGCAGGTGTGCTCATAAACTGTCCTTTGTTCAGCTAAGGCCTCCCAGTCTTTGACACTATTTTGATTTCTGATAACTACCCAAATTAATTTGCTGTGTTTTGAATACTCTTTTAAACATGACAAACTGTCCTCCCCTAATTAATAAGCCTATTGGCTAGTTATCGCGTCATCCAAAAACCCAGAGCTCTTCAATAATTCAGAAACCCTTTTGAACCATTTCAACATGACTGCTCCTCAGTCTTCTGTCTTTTTAGATTAGACAGCATAAGATGTTTTTACCTGTACATCAGTGCAAGTGAGACTCATTGTCCATTTGACTGCTGGTCTCTATAGTTTACCTCTCACCTACACCTGTCAGTCAAATGGTAGCCATTGGAGACTGGTGGGAACCCGTGTTTTCTCTTGTACAGATTTTAACTGATTGTTGCTGTAATTCCTCTGTCATGGCTTTTATCCGCAAAGTGTGAGTGTGTTTGATACCAGATGTTCACCAAAAACCACACAAAAGCCTCATGTATTCATTTATTTATGGTTCTCTCTGTTTTTTGCAATCATCCTGTCATTTACCCAAAACAACATTTCCTTTGAGGAGTTATTTTTGATCTCCCAATCATCCAAATAGGAATGTACATCACTGTGTATTGTTTGGTGCTGGTAATGCTCTGAATCCTGAATAAAACTACAGATTAACACCCCCGTCCTCACATCTACACACGTACACACACACACACACGCGCGCGCGTGCGCGCACACACAGTGAGAGTGCAGGTTTTGCCTTAAACCTATCCAGCAGACACCTGCAAAATATAAAACTGCTGAGTATGGGTCTGTTTTCAGCAGCCAATAAAGAACCGAGAAAACTTCAAGTTATAGAAGGTATTCGCTCCCCCTTGCCGCTCCCTTCCTGTGATGCGTTCCCTCTGATCCTGCTCGATGTGTTTGTGTGTTCACGTGTTTGTGCTTCATTTGCTTTTCTATTAATATTGGCAAGTTTGCAAAAAGAAAAAAAATTATAAAAACATGTCTTTTACTGTAGCTACAGATGTGAACTGGAGATCAGCTAATTTATAAAAAATGTAATGTGTTTTATGGTTGTTTGTCAGGATGGTTCTGTGTATATGCTGTAAAGGTGGCCAAACAAAAAAGTGGTTTTATATAAATCCTGTGTAATTTCCTGATACATAGAAATAATGTCAGTTTCATTTTTCTGCTTAAAGTTTCTTCTTAAAATCCCAGCTCTTTCTATAAAGCCCTGATTCCTCTGCAGTTTTTTTTTTTCCTTTGGTTTGCCTCTTTATTTCCTACATTTTTCTCCAACTGGTCCAGTAGACCTCGGCAGCGTGTGTGGAGGAGTGTCTCCTGTTCCCCCTGTCCTCTCCCTCTCCAGGAGCATCAAAAGGAGGAGGACCCACGCAGGGTGTTTGAAGAGCTCGCTGACACTCCCCTATGGGTGGGGAACTGGCAGATGCTGAAACGACACAACTCTATCTAGGCAGGAGGAGCATCCCTCTCATCTGCTTTTGTACCCCTGCCATTGGTTTTTCTTGCACCCATAAACCAGACATTAGTTTTAACAGTATTATTGTTTGTAGGTTTGTAACATTGTGCATTCACCCAAAGCCATCTTCCTGTCTTGGTCTTGCAACCATTTGATTTTTACTCCTCAAGGCTGTAGCTTAAATATGATGTGCTTTTCTGGTTTTACAGGATATTAGTGTGAGACTGCTGCTACTCTTAATGTGTAATGCAACCATTACAAATAGAGAATTTCACATATTAGGAGTTATCTCACAGCTATAGATCCCAGTTTTTTCCTTTTTTTTGTGTTAAACCTATAAATCATATGTAAAAGTGGCCACTGTGACATCACCCATTGATTTGTTATTTTTAGCTGCTGTTATCAAGCTCAAAGTTGTTTTTCTTTGTTGCTAATCATTTATTTACTTATTTTATTGCCTGACAACACCCTCATGACCACTTTTGTGTACCCTTAATTTTTCCATCTTGGATGTTCAAAACCAGGGCTGCAACCATCAAATTTAATTGAGAGATGGCAAAAATTTTTAATCATTAAATCAAAATCTGCAGCAGCATTTATTCATGATAATCTGTTATGTCAACTCTTTTCAGCAAAGACATGTTTCTATTGATCTAATGCTACAGTCACACTAGGGAAAACCAGTGGATGGACACCAAAATTATTACAACTGTGTGCAATGAAGATGGGGGACCAGATTGTGATTGAATGGGGTTGAGTTGGTGATTACATGCAAACTGTTTGCAATAATATGTTTATTGGTTGTGATAAATTGGTGAAAATCACAAATGTGTTGCAGTCATATTCACAGAAATTCACAATAAACAGAAATTACATTAACTGCTTACATTCAGCCAGAACCTCGTAGATTTGAAAGAGAAATTTAGGATTTCCTCCACAAATAGTGACGTAGTTGCTGCAAGATGGCGATTTGACTGCAAACTGACATAGGCACTCTACAGCCTTGCTTTTAAATAGGAATGTAACCAGTTGGCAAGCAGCTGAGTCACCTATTACAAAGAGATGTGTCACAGATGAGTTGCACTTATTGGGGCGGACCAACTCAGATTGATTGCGACAGGTTGGCAATCCATCACCATTTATAAATTAGATGGCAATTATTTGCAAACCTTCGCCAATCTGTGTGAGAGGGTTTGCAGTCAGTCTGAATCAGGCCACGATTATTTGGTGCATTCACTTTGTGATCAAAAGTGGTTGCCCAGAAGTTGAGGATGCAGCACGCTCAACGTCTCCAACAGCATTTAGTCTCCAACAGCGAAAAACTTGAATGCAAATCAGGCAAACACTGACTTTTCCTAGATGCAAGGAGGTTACATTACCATTTCCCATTTTTAGTCAAGTGTGATTGAGCCATAAAATGACTGAATAAATAACAACAGTAGTAATGCTGGTTGGTCCACCACTTTATTCCAGACTAAAATAACAAAACTCTTTGATAGATAAAAATAATGTCCTCATCACACATGATCCCCATAGGATGTTAGTGATTTGTAGTTTTAGAAAGTTCAGTGTATACTGAAATGAAAAAAAAAAAGACTCACGTTCTCCTCTGGATTTGTTGTTGTAACTTCAGCAGTCTTCAAACTCCCATTAGCTTCAGCTACACTTTGTGTTTACTGTTTAATGATAGTGACCAATATAAACTTTCCCTGCGAAATATTACTATGTTAGTCTGAGCAGGTTACCAGAGTAATTTAGAATAAGTGATTTGTTAATACCTTAATCACCCCCACCCCTCCAAGATTAGTTGCCAGTTTATTTTGGACATTTGGTACAAACACACATATATTTTGTATGTCATACAGGAATATTGTTTGCTGCCAGTACAGAGAAATAGTGTGTATTGTCAGTATCTTTTCAGCAGCACAGCCTTTATAGCATCACACAGCTGTGGTTCCTGCCATGCTGATTGTTTGGCCTTTAGCTTCCTGGGTGGCAGCATTGAAGCTTTGACCTGCTCTGTCTCGCTGTACTCCACCTGCTCACTCATCTGCCTCTGTCTGCTCGACAGCACTCACCTCCTCCGACAGGCCTTCTAGAGCATCAGCTTCTGAAAGACAAGCCTCCCTCCCTGTCTTTAATTTCTCCCCTTCTTTCTCCCAATATTTTCATGGCCCTCCTATATCTCTCTTACACCGCCTGTCCATCTATTACAGCCAACTACTCTCCCATCTCCTGTGCTCTCATGTCAGCAGGAGTTGAAAGAGGTGTCTTTCTGTAAAGAAGAACTTGCAGCTTTGTTTTATTTCCCACCCTGTAGTGCTCTACCTGTCTGTGCCTATCCTCCTCTGCTGCTTCCTGCTACAAAAGCTTTTCTCCGTCATAGATATCCTTTATTTAGTGATTCAAAAACACCATACAATGGAATAGATAGTCAAATTGATATTTCAGATAAACTAAATACAGGGTGGCATAGTGTTGCAGTGGTTAACACTGTCACCTCACAGCAAGAGGAAATTGGAGTTAGCACGTTCTCTCCATGTCTGCATGTGTTCTCTCTGGGTATTCCATCTTCCCACAGTCCAAAGGCATGAATGTTAGGTTAACTGGTAATTCTAAACTGGCTGTAGGAGTTAATGGTTGTCAGTCCATGTTAGCCCTAACCTGTCCGTGGTCCTGTCCATGAAGGAATTAAACAAACTGTGTCCAAAATCTATTATTTTTCCCTATCAAAATACACCACACACAAGTTACCCGTGAGACCACTAAAGGGAAAGGGAAAGGGTCTGCAAACATCAAACATTTGCTTATTAATGGTGCAAAAATACCTGCTGAAGGCTGGCAATAAGTGATAAACAGCAGAACATATACAGCCTAAAAACAGTTAAATTAATTTCAGTATTGGCAAAGATTTGAAAGGTATACTGAAGATGCACAGAAAGTTTTGAGGAAAATCCAAATGTTTGCCACTGATTGCTTGCTGTCTGATAACTGATCTTTGCTGTATCTATCCAAAAGTACTGTTACTTTTTTTTTTTTTCATTTAATGCTCTTTGAGAAAACAAATATACTAGAAGGGCACTCAGTAGAGTGCAAACCTCGCCCACCCCAAATTTTCTAGATCGTGATCCAGATCACCACCAAAGTTTAATCAGTTTCTCCTGGTGCCACCCCCAACAACTCCAGAAGTTTTCAGCAACATCCGTTCATAATTTTCTGACTGCTGACAGAGAGAGAGAAAAGACAGACAAGCACGTCCGAAAACATAACCTTTCACCTATCTGTGAACGAGGTAATAAATGAAGAAATTAATCAGTCACATGCTCCTGAATGCTAAGAGTCACATTTGTCCATTGACTACATGGATTTTAAAAGCATTTCTCCTAAGCAATGAAATTGTGTTAGCGGGTCCTTAATCAGCTGAGGGATGTACTACAAATACGGACATTTTGCATCATGTTTGGTTTGTAATTCAGCAGGGAAACAGAAAACACAGTTCTGTTTTACCCTTTTCATTTACAGTGATCCTACTTCCCCCGAGCAAGCTATTACAACTCTGTGGTCATATTTCATTAAAGAACTGTTTAAAATGCAACATTCTTAATGGGCTCATTGTAACTTTGTGTGTGTGTGTGTGTGTGTGTGTGTGTGTGTGTGTGTGTGTGTGTGTGTTGCAGCTGTACCCGCCCATTATTCTAGCGTGTGTGATTCCTGTGTTTGTTCGATCCCTTTATCTAGTGATCAAAAAGGGACCATGTGCCCATGCTGAAGGGGGCTGGCCAAATGAAGGAAGAGAGAGGGTCTCTACACATGTAATCCTTGTCAATGAATTTAGGCAATTTTTTTTTTTTATTAATGAATTTTTCAGTAGTTATTGCAGCGAGCTTCTCTTGTGAGCCTCTCTTTTCACTGCTCCCTTTGCTCATAAGTGAATCACTCATCTAATGATTTAATTAATAGCATTGTATCCACAGATGAAAAGCTTATATTTAATCAGCAAAATGGAGTGAACTGAGATCAGGGGCCTTGACTGTCATCAAAATGTGCTTGAGGTCCCACTTGTTCACTAAGCCACTCTAAGCCCTGGGACGCCCATACTTAATTGAGAGTTAATAAATAAATGTGGTTAGAGTAATCCCCGGATCCAGCCCCTCAGAGCCCCAAATCTAGCTCCGTGTGTGTATGCGTATGCGCGCATGTTTGTGTGCATACATGCATACGCTGGCCAAGCTCCCTATGTCACCGCAACCGTGCCAAAGCAGACTCTACTGTAGTGTGCCAGATATTGGTTTATTTACCTGAGATGCTCCCCGTGTCACTGCATGTGCCATATGTTTGATCCCAGGATGACGGGTCCCAGACTGGTCCCTTTTTTCAGTTTGAGTCAGATATAATATATGCATCAGGCATATATATGTAATGTAAGGGCTTGGTATTTAAAGAAATTCTCCCTCATAAATGTATTTACAAGTGTTAGTGATAAAAAAAAAATGTGGTCAAGAGTGGAGAAAGGTTTATACTGGAAACCTCTACTTTTCAAAAAAATGGAAATCAGTCTTTATAATCAGCACATGTGTTTATTGGCTGTGGATGTTGCATAATTATAAAAAAAAAGTAATTAAATGAAAGCAGGGAGCACATTAAAAGGCCAAGTAGACAGTAGATTGAAATGTTAAGGCAAACAAATGCGATAAAAAAATTAAATACCAACACAATACAACATGTAAGCTGCTGGTTTTCTGATACTGACAACTGCTGGAAACAGCTTCTCAAATATGTTTAAATATCTCCCTAATTGGAAATTTGGATTATAGTAGGTTAAGTGCAATTAGTCTGCACCTAACTGGAGCAGACAGTGGAATTCAGCCATATTCAATAAGATTATTTACGCCTTTGTTTTTTTTAAATTTTTCTGAAAACTTAATTCTTAACTCTGGGCTGAAGTGAAGCCTGAAGCTCGGAGCTTAACCTGAGACTTGGCAAAGGTTTCAATTTTTTTCCTCTCTCTCTTTTTTTTTTTTTTTTTGGCTCTTACTATTTTTATTATACTAATACAAATTTTCTAGTATGAAAAGAAGGAAAGGGGGAAAGAAATTGAGGGAGAGAAGTGTGTGTTTAGCTAAGCAGGGGCAGCCCCTGGTCCATTGCCCATCATTTATTGATAAAGGCCCTGGAAAATGCACGGGGTGGGGGGGACTAATGAAATTATCAACGTTGTTGAATTAATGATGAATGGGAATAAGAAAAGGCTGGGTTCTCTGTGGAGTCAGAGAGGAGCGCTGCTTCATTAGCCATGCAGTCTCATCACATCCTCTTTTGGAGCTGCAGACACTGGGGCTCTCCACTCTTTCCTCTCCTCACCATCAGGACCTGCCATTGGATTTCATTCAAAAAAAAAAAATCTTCCCTTATTCCCTCCGCCCCTACCTCTCAGCTTTTTCTCTTTGGCTTTTCTTTTTTTCTTTGGTTACATCACCTGATACTGCTGCCACCACCCATCTTGCTCCTCAGAAGACAGGAATCTTCTGTAACTTTTCCTGAGATGAAGCTAAAAAAAAACAGGTGACCAGATTCTGCAGATTCTTGTGGTCACACCTCTTTTTCTTCTTCCTCTCACTCTTTTTTTTTTTTGTTCTCCAGCTATCCCTCCTGACTGCCTCTCTGTGGATATCCTTCCTGATTCTGAACATG
>JASGAU010367438.1:24048-38564 GCA_030220045.1 Australoheros facetus
GCCCTCTCCTGCTCCTCCTCTTCGTCTCCTTCTTCTTTTCCCTGGGTGGAGCAGAAGTGGGCTGGTGAGCTGAAGCATGCTGAGAAATCACGGGCATGGGGTCTCATTAGGTAAGCAGAGGCCAGGGCAGCAGGGCTTCACCCAGACGCTGATTATTCTGTGAGCAATATCTGGAGAATCGCCTCAGCTATACACCTGATTAGAGCTATTGTCTCTTAGAGTTCACAGCCCTCTTTGACTCGAGAAAATGAATTAATCTTGTCTGTTGGCTGGGATTAAGGATGAGGTTTGGAATGTACTGCATTTAAGAGTAAAATAAATTGGTTTGCCCCATTTAAGCATTGTCTGTTAGACTTTTTTTTTTTTTTAATATTCTAAAGCATTAAAAAAGCGTATACTTTTCTTTCCCTCATAGTTGCTCCTTTATTTGAATCCCAGCTGCTGTTTTCTGCTATTTCTGCCTTCTTGTTTCATTTATCTGCCGTTGAAAGCACTAAATGATTGTCCTGCCAATCTGATAGATGTAATTATCTGTCACCGCCGTATTTATTTGAATTCACTTTATAACAGAACGAATAATTTTGCAGTGATTTTCAGAGCTTCATAATACCCACATACGCTTGGAGCCCACTCATAAAAATTGATGACACGAAGCACAATGCATGACAGACAGCAGTGACACGCATAATGTAATGTGCAGGCCTTTACATGGTAATCTGATCTGAGAGGGATTCAATTATTTAATAACAACAAGACAGACTATCATTAAAACAAATTGTGTGTGTCAACTTGAGCACACAGAGTGAGGTCACAGGTGTAATGTTACTTCCCACACACAAACATGTGTGCTTGCTCTCCATCCGCTGGCACTTTTCTTATGAATTGGCTGAATTGATCCTCTTATGAATTAGGCCTGTCCTCAAAGGGCTCCATCAATACATTGACTCCTTTTATGAGGGTCATCAAACAGCCATTACTGGGCATCAGGGGGTCCCGTTTGGGGAGAGACTGCCCAGGGTGACTGATGAGGTGGATGGGGATGGTAGCTCGTCTGGGGGCCTCGGCGCTCTGGGCCTATAGCAAAGAAGGGAGAGGAGGGGGTGCTTATTGAGTGATAGATTCATTAGTTAAGCAAAGACAAATGAATTTTCTGGGAAACGGTGCTGCTGCTGCGACTCAAACAAATGTCTGCATCCTGTCTGCTTCCACTGGTGTACTTAAAACAAGTCTGTGTGAGGAAAAACTGAGGCAAGGGTGCACCAAGGCTGCACTTTCATTCACTTTCATTATTGATTGATGTACTCTGAATGTGATTATGTTCATGACTAATTGATTAAGCTTTTGGTTTATAAAACCATGAAAATAGTGAAAAATGGCTGTTGTACATTTTCTAACTCTCAGCGTGACATCAGATCTGTTAGTTTTGTCTAACCCCAAATTTCAGTTAAAAGGGAAAAGCAGAAAATCCTCACAGTGATGAGTTGGCAACAGTGACTAACATGTTTCTTGTAAATGATGATTAATCGTTTATTCCGGCACTTTCAGTTAAATATCAACAAAACCAGCCCAATATTTCAGCCTTAGAGAGGAAAACGGACCCTCTTCTGATACTTTTAAGGCCTAATTTTGCTGCTGTTCTGCTTTAATACACATGTACCTTACAATCCTAATAGAGCACTCCTCTCTCAGACTGCAAGCTTACTTACGGTTCCTAGAGCTTTTTAAAGTAGAATGGGAGGCAGAGCCTTCAGCTATCAGGTCCCTTTCCTGTGGAACCAGCTCCCAGTATGAATTCAGGAGACAGACACCCGCTCTACTTTTAAGATTAGGCTTAAAACTTTCCTTTTTGATTAAGCTTATAGTTAGGGCTGGACCAGGTGACCCTGACCTCTTGCATAGTTATGCTGCAATAGGCCTAGGCTCCTGGTGTGCTTCCCATGATGCACTGAATGTTTCTTCTTCATTCACCTCTTTTCACTCTCTGTGTTTATACACCACTCTGCATTTAATCATTAGCAGTTACTAAACTCTGGTGACTCTCCTATAGTTTTCCCTTTTCCTATCTCTTTCTGGTCTCTTCTCTTTCCCCTACCCCCAACCGGTGGCTCCAGATGCCTGTCCCTCCCTAAATCTGGTTCTGCCGCAGGTTTCTTCCTGTTAAAAGGAAGGTTTTCTTTCCCACTGTCACCAAGTTCTTGCTCATAGGGGGTTGTCTGATTGTTGTGGTTTCTTTGTAATATTGTAGGGTATATTGTACAATATAGAGTGCCTTGAGATGACTGCTGGTGTGAATATCCATCCAAACATCCATCCATTTTGCAGCTGGATAACCAGAAGTCACTGCATCATCTAAAAGCCCAGTTGGTTCATCTTTTGCTACTTGAACCTCTCTCTCAAAGCTTTGTATTTTATGTCTCCATTGTAGCTGAGTGACTTTTTCATCCTAATGATTTGTAGGCCTAAACATATTTTAACTGCTGCATGAGCAAAGGCTTTTCCGATCCAGAAAACAAAGTGCTCAAAATGTGTGATATTTTACTCAGGAAGAAGAAGAAGAAAAAATTGTATTGATATCCCAGAAATAAACAAGCAAAGGGGGAAAAGAAGTCCTGAAGTATTCCCCATAGTTGCTCTCAGGTATTACGAAAGAATCTTTGAAACTGAGCATAGACGCAACGGGATGTAAACAAACTGTCACTGCTGTCAAACACTTGCTTCAAGACGTGTCAAAAGTTCAGACTTTTCAATTACAGCAGCTTTAATATGCACGCAAGCCTCCCCTGACTGATTAAAATGCACCATTTTAAGTCTAATTGTTCAAGAAAACTGTGTTTTATGTTGCTGCAATGGTAATAACTAATGATAGATGCATAAAATTAGCATACATTTCCCAGACCAAGAGAATATCTGATCATTGTGCCACAGAGAATTGCTCTAAGTTAGGAAGTTAATTTCATTATCTCCTCCTCCTCATTTAAAGCCCGCCACTTTACAATAATTGGAAAACAGAATAAAAGATTAGCTTTTGACTGGATGACGGGCGTTAATAAAGTGTGATAGAATGTGAGTGTTACAGAGTGGGTACCAATTACAGCAGCCAATCCCAGCCAGGCAGCCGTTGATGGTGGTGGTTCAATCTCTTCATCTGCTGTATAGTACCATCAGGGACCCACTGCAGAGACCTCTGCTCCAGCTACCAGGCTAATTGTCAATTCTGCTTAAGTCATAAGGAGAGCTATTTTACCAGGGCTTTGGAGAGGAAGTGAACTGTAAAATGAAAGTTAAAGGGGAGTATGAATGTAGAAATAAAGTTCAAGGAGAAGCACAGGGAGATTTTGTGGAATAATTTCAGTTAGAAGAAGTGAAAAATGTTTTTCGGGGAGAAATAATCCAAAAGAATAGTATCAGTCAACTTTATGAAACTTGGTACAACCTGGTACGATAAAATTGATAAAGTTTATACATAAATGTACTTTATTTTTCAAGAATGTGGCTATTATCCGCAGAATAATTGCGCAATATGAAAAACGTTAGTCTTAAAGGCCCACCTTGGGCTAAAGTAGAAAATTCATGACATCGGTTTCTTCCCAATTCTCGTGGGTCACCCTCATCCCTCATCATGTCACCGCTTTAGTCACATAAATCACATCGTCACAGAGTCATCACTCACTGGCTGTGTCAACTATTTTAAACAAGTGACCGGCACAAATGTAATTCTGTTTTAAGACTCAGAGTTATGCTATTTGTAAATTTAAAAATCTGATCAAAGGCTCAGGTCCAACCGTTCACAGGCAGCAGAGCTGTAAAGATAACTTATTGAATCAAATAGAAATCATAATGCAAAATAAATTTTAAGACTCTAGTAAGACTAGTGAAGTGATAATGTAATAAAACCAAAATCTAAGAACAGGAACAGCACATTACATGAAGTCAAGGCACTTCTATTTATATAGCACTGTTATTAGCACATTATTTATAGAGAACAACCATTCAGGAGGTGATCAGAGTGTTTCCAGTATGCAGATTTTTAATATGTCAGGCATTAATTTGGGGAATGTTAACTTCATGCACATTTATGTTTGAAATTTATAACTAAATTAAACTAAGAGTTGAGAGAGTTTTCTAATGAGTAGCCTTTTGTAAAGTAGTTATAATTTATAATTAATGAGGTATTAATACTGTTAAATATTTAATATGTTTATTCATCAAGAATCAAGAACAAATTTGGGGTCACCAGGTAGTGAAACTCTTGCAGGCTTTTGATCCCAGTTTTGAGAATTTTTAAGCAAACCACAAAGAAAAAGTTAAAAGTGCTGATGCAGAGCTGCAATTCAAGAATAAAAGTTAGTATTATTTAATGGATTTTGGTTCAGATCAGCTCTGGAGCCACATGCTGATTTTTTTTTTTTTTTCAATCTTCCAAACAGACTAAATCAATATGAAAATGATCCTCTTAATTTTACTGCAGTGGCTAGCATGGTTTTAGACACACAGACATCTCCTATCTAGTCCCCCTGCCTTTGAATTTCAAATCCAAAATATTATAAAAGTCTTACAGGAAAATAATGAATAGAGCTTTGACCACCAATGCTGCTGACTTACCAGCGTCCTTCACCTGCAGCCGGACTTTTGTCAAAATTAAATTGAAGCTGATCGTTTTTGGCTACTTTTACTATATTAAAAACTGCAGCCAATTCATATGCAGAAATTCAGGATGGACTTAAAGTGGCCTGCAGAGCTCAAAGGAGATTTGTATGGGTGTTTTTTTTTTTTTCTTTCCCAGTTGTTCCTTAACATTTTTTTTTTATATTTCAATCATTTTTGTCACATTTGGTAAAATATGTGATTACTTACATGTCCTAATAATGTTAATATGTAACTATATATATAAAATATAGCATAAAAATAGACATTGTAAGGGTTAATATGTTTTGCGGCTCCACACAGATGTTTTTGGCCAATATCAGGGCTCTAAAAACGGCAAATTTCACTAAAACTCGGTTTGGATGTTCTGACCTGTCTCAGCCTGATTACACAATACCTGTTTGATTCATGGATTTTAACTGATATTTAAAGATTTGATGATATTTATTATAATTATAATCACCTCAACATTTGAAATAAATGCATAATGTTTGCATCACTCAGGACATTACAGTAACAATAAGTGAATAAAATAACAATAATCTGTTATGATTTATTTTCATAATCATACTTTAACATATATCATCTTTCCAAATTCAAGACACTGCATAAAGCAGATCAAACAAATAATCTGTTTGAAACACCTCTCACTTTTTTCCACTACCCTAATTGGACACAATCGGAGATGCAAGTAGGACAGAATAGTAGGAACCTGCCGATCTATACACCTTCATACATACACACAAACACAGACAATGTAGCCTCATCAAAAACAATGTGGTTGGCCCTTTGTTGTCAAATTCTTCATACTGAACTCGCATATTCATGGGGGTGTATTTAAGCCATTTCTGCTGGCATAAGCACGCAGCACAGCAGCGGTGTTCTGAAATGTCGTTTTCTGCTATTCTTTGCCACTTAACCTACCTCTGCGTTTGAGAACGTGGCATCTCGTTTTTGATGCTTTCCTCTGCATCGCGGCCCCATCACAGTAAAGTCTCCCGGTTTAATAGTGGCTCGGAGGCCTGCGGTAACACAAAATGCCTCCTGATTATACACTAAACAGCAAGATTTGCAGTTATTCAATTGACATCATTTTGTTGTGAAGTGGCAGTGGACAAACAGAACTGCTTTGAATTAGTGAGCTGCTGCAGTGTTGGTGGCTTATCCTACAGTACAGCTGCCTTCTTATTCTAACAATAAAGGACACACAGCATACACAAACCAGCCCGCTCGCCCTGAACTCAGGTATTATTATTTTATCTTTACGCCATGCTCCCCTGCACCTTTTGTTCGATAACGCTTGCACCATAGAGTTTTTTTTTTTTTTTTTAACTGAAAAGGGAAGAGGGGTGAAAAAAAGCCTGATATAGTTTTTACATTTTGCATTCACAGCACAATTACTTATTAGTTTCAAAGAATTGATTTGCCTTTTGGATATCTATCAATATCGATAAGATTTATCTTTGAACTTGCTGAGCTTGGCTTGATATAAATTATAAGAGGAAGCATTTTTCAGAGTCAAATTTTGACACAAAGACACAACAGATAAAACCACCTCAAGCCAGCTCTCTCCCACCCAAAACCTTCGCCCAGTTTTGTTTCTCCGGTGCAGAATGATCCACCTGCTGTCAAGCCTCTTTGATCCTCAGTAGGTTTAGCATTCGCCGTTTCCATTAAATCTTGCCTTTGGAAGAGCTGCCAATAAAGACAGGCTTTTCAGGAGCAATGTCCCAGACCTGCCGGATGTGGACTGTAACACCCTGACACACTTCTCTTTGTGTGTCTTTGAACTGACAATAGCATTACACCAGTTTCTGCACAGCAAATTCTTAAGAAAATGACATTTTGGGGCTTATGCTTACACTAAAAATGAAGCTGCAGGGTGCAGCTGGTTAGCTTAGCTTAGGGTAAAGACTAGAAATGGGGACGACAGCAAGCCTAGCTCTAAATAAATATTGGAACTTAGTGCTGTCTTTTATATTCTTGGTTTAATGTGTGCAAGTCTATTAAGTCATATTAAAACTTTGCAGTTTACTAATCGATATATGCTCACCAACTGGCTGACTAGATAAGAGATCAGTTCCAGAAACAGGAAACTAACAAGTTCATTTTACTTGAGGGTTGCACACTGTAACGTGTATCTACGTGTACAAAGTAATTTGTAATTTACCCATACCAGCCACACCATGAATTATCTTAATTAGAAAAACCACCCCGAGCTCTTTCTATTGATCACCCAGCATGCTAAATCAAAAGTAATGTTGGACAGTTATCCAAGAAAGCCAATGGTGATTAATCAAGAAATGCTCAATGATTAGTCTTCTAAAGAAATTCTTCCTCTTTTAATGTCTTCTTTTTTTTCCCCCAGCGTTTTGTATTTTTAATTTTCCTTTCCCAGTGACTTATTTGATGTTTTGTAACTTTTCATGTGTTGCCAGTGCATTGGTGCCGTTAAAAAGGAAACGCTTCCCTTCTAGGGTGGCAAGGGTGTATATGCATATGAATATTTTCCATTGATGAATACGATACGCCACTGCAGAGCCTTTGATAGACCGCTGCTCGAGTCCTGAGTGATGTCATAATGGTGGGACAGCAACCCCGGGCAAAACATCCCAATCCACAGTCGAGAGGAGCAAACATTAGAGCCCTTTGACGCCCTCTGTGTTTAATATTACAGGACTGTTTACAGAGGAGGGAGTTGGTTCTCTGATCCACCGGGGACCCCAAGTATGTTTAAGGTCAAGCCATCTCAGTTCCTCTTCAGTCAACTTCAGGATCTTTGATCACTTGTTGTTTTTGACTGTGCTGTTTTCAATCGTGGCCAGGTCTTTATAATGCATGAGGACATTACATAGTTATGAACAGCTTGGCAGGCAAGTCGAGGCAGTGATGGAACTTATTACGCACTTTCAAAAAGAACTTCATATTCTTCAATGTACCTTAAACTTAATAGAATAGTTTGAAAATTTTGGGTGAGGTGCTTATTTGCTTTCTTGCCGAGAGCTGGATGCAAAGATTAAGGCAATTCTCTGAACTACCTGAACTTTTCAGACTCCTGGAAGTTCAGCTGGTCTAATAAATAATCCTAGACATTTATGTAAAACCACACCTTTTTCATTGAACTATTATTTTGGTACAGGTGAAGGTAAAGCCATATGATATGCACTGTTAACTAGTGAGATTTAGAGGGGTTGTAGGTGGATTTTGCTCCACAGAATCCGGCTGGCCAATTCCAAAGTCTTTATGCTGGTTAGCATTTAGTTAAAGTGGCAGGTGACAGCCTGGGCCTCAGAGCTTCCCCCCATTGCAGCTGTTTTCTGTTTGGAATCGTCCATTTACATTCAGGCAGCAACTTTTGTTACTGTCTGAGTTAGTGAAAATGTTGTTCTTTTGAACCCTCTCTGCTAATGTCTGACCAAGGTTCATCACACTCCCCTTCACCTTCATTTCCTCTTCTGGTTCTTTTTCTTTTACCCGGCTGAGTTTCTATACATACATTAACTTTTCCATTCCCAGTTGTTCCAAAGTCCACCGTTTCAGCTACTTGAGAGAAAAAAGGTATATTTACAAGGGAAAACAAAAGCACTATCCTCTTCCTGAGGCTTATAGAGAACCAGTCAATCTGTAGCATTAGAAACACATAATGCATAAAGCATAGTTAATTTACTTTAATCTTTTGTGACTTATAATGATCTCTATCAAAGATATCTCTAAAAGTGACCTGTCAACGATTTGGATTCTCAGGAGATGAGAACTGAACAGACAAGCATAGCTGATTTGGCACAATAACGATTAAAAACTTTTAAACAATTTAAATGTAAAATGCACATAGATCGATTATTTATTGTTTACTCAAGAATTTGTTTTTAGAGAGCATGGGTACAAATGCAAAGGGGAAGCATTAAAGTCAAAGGTGTGTGTTGCTGACTCTTTCCCACTTTTTTCTTTTTTTTAATTGATACATCTTGGTTTTGAACAAAGGTAGTAAACATGTCATTGTGTTCATGTTTAACACACACAGGGATGCTCATTTGCTGTCTTTGTAAGTCTTTGTAACCAAATCCACATTTTTAGTCAAGTGTGTGTAGAATATTTTATTTCCTTGATTCACATCAACAAATATGTTTCATTTGTTATTATGTAAACTCAATGGAACAAACAGGAAAAGGCTTCCCAGGCTTAATTGTGTAATTATTTAAAGAGGGAGAAACACTGATGTGGAGAATTCTGGGACAATTTTCTTCTTTTCACTAGTAACATGCTTACAATAGAAGCCACTGCCCTAATCCAGCCTCATTTGTGGGATGATTTAATTGAATTCAGATGGAAAGTTTGCAATATCAAAGACAACTTGTAACCATTAAATTATTGTGCTCATTCTGCAACCATAACTGTCTTTTTCATCAGCAATTTCAATTTTTTTGAGTAAACATAAAACCAAATACCTAAACGTTTTGTATGAACTCCCAGCATTGACTGATTAACTGACAGCTACATCAAAAGCGCTCTGACATTTCAGGCAATATGATGTATGTTTATTTTCTGAAAGAGCTTTTTTTTTTCTTCTTTTTTTTAATAGCACAATTAAGAGCTGATGTTTAGACTTCTTTTGCACTTCATATGCAAAACCTTTGCAAGTGCTAAGCCTCTTTCCTGTTTTGAAGATTTTTGCAGGTGCTGAAATGATCTAACAAAGGTTACTGCCGGTGGAGGCGGCAGGAAGAAGGGAAGCTATCGAACTTGTGTCCTGGTTTCCCTACTGGATAATGATCTCTTGAAAGTGTGTGTTTTTCCTCCTCTTCCAGTAACAGTGTGTGCGAGATGAAAGATAGTTCCGGGGCTAGTGCACCGGCACACATCTGACTGAGGCAGGTGTTAGAAATGTAGATGGCTGGCGGAGACTAAAGACAATACAAATTTGAAGTGAAAACGCTACTGGCACGCCTCCTCTGTTCTTAACACGTGAAGCCCCAGGCCGATCAATTATTCATCCTGCTGTGCGTGCGCGTGGCATAGTGTTAGTTCTGTAGTCGGAGAGGAGGTGTCTGTTGCACTTAAAGAGCGAACGCCACATCGTTTGGCAGGCCCAGGTCTGTCAGCCTGTCTCTGTCTGTCTCTCTCTCCGTCTTTCTTACACACACACACACACACGTAAAAAGCCCTTGTTCTGCCTGAGCCTTTTTAATGATGGGATCAGGGGCCTGAATTGGTGGCTAAAGTGCAGCTCCAGTTATTCGTATAAAAGAGAAACATAGAGCAAGAAGAGTGCAAAAGAGAGAAAGATGGGGTGGGTGGAAAAAAATGGGGGGGGGGGTAGTGGTGGTGGTGGGGTGCTTTGTACACTGGGGGTATTTTTCAAAGCAGTGCAGACTTGAAGCCATTGGGAGACTCCTTTGACTTTAATCTTGGCTACTTCTTTGAAAATTATGACCGAGGACCACGGTTGCTTCATTAAAAGACATGTTCTGTTTCTTATGTAGTTTCAGCCAGATTTTCTTTTTGTGCATGTGGTGCTGATTTCAGCTTTCCACCCTCAGTGCTTCCTGCAGCCTCCTGAGCACCTTACCGTGGCGAGGGCCACTCATTTAGGATGTGTGCATGCAAATAGACCTGCGAATGTTAGTTAGGCAGGAACACCAATTGGGCAGGCTTTCTCTTTCCTTGGTGAAATACACACTTCCCTGTTCTCTGCTCAACATCATCAATATCCTATTACCGTTAGTTAAATGGTGATAACACTCTATACTATCTACAGAGAGAGAAATCCTGGGCCATACTTGGTGGGATAGGTCGTCAGTGTGTAAAGCCCTATGTGCCCGTGGTAACTTTCCTCTATAAATAGCAACAAAGTAGGCTGGGGTGATGAACTCAGGGGTTTGAGTAGAATTAAATTGTGGGGCGCGTTCTTTAATCTTCATCAAAAGGCAAACATGTTTTTAGTTACTCTGAATGCTCCCAATCGAGAGGCAGACTGCAAAACTTCCCTATTCTCTGCTCAACGTCATCACATAAAATGTGAGGCAATTAATAACTGGGCTATTGGTTCACATGTCTGTACTGAAAGGGATTCATAGAATTAAATACAGTTGTACATGTGCAAATTGAGTACAGAGTACAGTGAGTGTGAACAGTGACAGAAGAAGAACGAAAAAGAATGTGAATACAATGTTAGACAGAGAGGTTCAAATCTAAGCTCCAGTTTCACCTTCACACAGCTGAATAGTCTTGGTGTGCATGTGAATGCTCGATTGGGTGAGAGAGTTTCTGCCATCAGCTCTGCGACAGATTGCAAACCTGCCCAGGGTGTACCCTGCCTCTCACCCTGTGACAGCTGGGAAAACCTCCAAACCCCCACCCTGCAACCCTGAATTGGATACGCGGAAGAAAATGGATGGATGGATGGATGGATGGATGGATGGATGGATGGATGGATGGATGGATGGATGGATGGATGGATGGATGGATGGATGGATGGATGGATGGATGGATCATGTTACTAGTACCTTATCTGAATGATACTGGCTTCATTTAACTAAAACTTGTCTCTAAGGTTAATCAGGGGATTTTAGTCATATGTACGTATCCCATTTGCCAGTGAATCTCAGACTTTTTTCTGACTATTCAGAAGCTGAAGGCAGTTAACACCCCACACTCAAATGAAGTTATGATACAAAAGGATCTAAGCTACATTTTACTTAAATAAAGGATAGTGTAACAGTCGCAGCAAGCTCAAAGAAAACCATATCATCTAGTTGACTGCCCAATGATCTGGGCTATTTTTGTTCGTATTTGTGTTGTTTTTTGTCATTTAGTGTAACTCCCTTAAATGAAAACACTCTGTTGCAGTGTCACACAGAGTGTTAAAAACAATGAAAACTGTCCAATGCAGCCAAACTCTGTGCTTCTCATGAGAGGTTTTCTATCTTTGGTGCTTCTTCCAATTCATGGTGAACTTTGACCTGTGCATAGTAACATCGGGCACAGGTCAAAGTTCACTAAGTTAATTTTACTAGGATTGTACTTTCTTTGCTCAGTGGCCTCATTAACTTTAACTTTTTTTCTTTAACTTTGTTTTGCAATTAAAAAAAAAACACACAAAACATCTGCAGTAATTTAGATCACTTTAACCACAGTGTTGAAGCAGAAGCAATAGCACTTATTCTTGCCCACAAAGGGAATTTGGTGAGAAAGTTAAACTGATTAAAATCTGTAAACACTGCAGACAGAAAACTATTAAAATATGAAAGTAAGATTATTTGCACATGCACATGCTTCTTGGCCAGGTATAGATAACATTGATATTTGCCTACACTTGGTTTCTATATTTATAATATATTGAAAATGCTACTAATGTCCATGGCTTAGTTGCCGCTTGAGAGCACAGGGTACATTGTTGACAAAACAAAGATTTTTGACAGGATCACACTCAGGATCCTTTTAACCACTCACCCTGGCGAGTTGGTTTCTCAACTGGTTTTTAGCACTACTCTAACACTGGAAAGGTCACTGGTTTGCTATTTTTCTCTCTTTGCACCCTACACCCCACCCCACACACGCACGCACACATGCACACACGCACACAAATGCAAACGCTGTATATTGTAGATTTGATATCCAGTTGATCCAGTGGCAGTAGGAACTGAAGGTTGAGAGATGAGACCTGTGTGAAATGCCACACAAAGTACTAATCGATGTCTTGCTGTGTTCACATACTGTGAATGCACAAATCAGGGCACAGCAAGCTGCTTCTAATGACCTGGACCAGAAGACACACACACACACACACACACACACACACACACACACACACACACACACACAGCCTGTAGCCCACAAAATATATACAGTATGTATGACACAAACTACTTGTATGCCGACGCTGAGCTAGTACAATTTGCCCTTTTGCTCCTTCATCATCCTCTCAGTCCTCTCCCTCTCTGTCAGTTGCTCCTCTCTGTGAATATACAGCTCACACAAATGTTGACTGGTAAATGCTTTATGAAGTGTAAGTTGTACAAATCATGCCACTACAGTTCCCCAAAGCACTGCCAGCAGGAAGCATCTTTAGGTTGTGATCCTCTGTAAACTGTATGTGTTTTAAACATACTGTGCATGCAGTATTCATGGTGCACCAGTGCCATCACCACTGTGTGTGCAGTGTGCGTGTATGAAAATGCCTCTGTGTGAAAGCGTGCTTGTATGTTTGGATGTATATATCTGATAGTGGTCATACTGTATTAGAAAGGATGAGGCTGGTTTACTTTAACTGGAGTCTTTTTTTTTTTTAGGTTGTTCTGTTTTTTGTTTTTTTCTGTCAGTTATGATTATGTTGTATTCAGCAACTTTAGAGGTCCAAAAATAAAATTATGAACATTCAGTTATTAGCACTCTAACTGGATTATTTTATCCAGTGACTCCTGATCACTGTATAAATACTGCAAGCACTATTTACACCATGGAAAATGTAGAAAGGTAGTTGCCTGGCTTAGATATGAAGAATAAATTGTGATTTGTTACAAACAAAATATACCCAGGAGTAAAGTGGACTCCATAATTATCATTACATATGAGTGTAAAGCTGATTTTTATATATTAATTATGAGAACTACATAATAAGGGCTATTCAGGACACACCTTCCATTCAAAAATAGAGCTAGAAGTACCCGTGCCACTCCAAACAGATGTGAGTGTAAACTTCTCTAAACACATGAAAAAAAGGCACATGAACCTGAAAAAAAAACAAACTTCAGGATCATTATGTTTTGCATGTAACATTTTTATAACAATAACTACTTTTATGATGAAAATACTGCAAATAAAATCTAGTTTTAATAATTTCAAATGAAAGAAAACTTTGGAGCATGACAGGTGATGTGACGCTCATCTAGTAAAGCTCATCTAGAAAAGCTGTAGAGGGCCATTAGACCTCAGACACACAGGCCTAGAGACAATCGGTGACTCCATGTCAATCTCTGGTCACGAGGGAAAAATATATATTGCCCGATTGGTGAGTGGTTGCTGGAGGTTGCTGGCTGTCGCATTCTTTGTAAACATTCTTTGTGAAATCAGTCACAAAGAGGGCGCTGCACCAAAAACCTGCTTGGATTCCTTTGGTCGCTAGCAGATTTCTGTGGTCACCTGTGGAAGGCATGAAAGACGGCAACTTGTCTGCAGACACTCACTATTTACTCTCCAAGCTGCAGTGAAACCGGAAAAAGTATGATCCAAATCAGAAATGGAGAGCAAAAGTTGTGTCTAGCAACCAAATGGTTACCAGGGGGTCACTGACCAGCCTGCATGAATGGGACTTTAGCAATCAGTTTCACAGCAACTGACTGCAAGCTCCAGCAACCACTTGCTAACCAGTTGCAGAATGCACATTTCCCTCGTAACTGGTCATTGCCAGATGATCGCCAACTGGAACTTAGACCTGTGTGACTGAGGCCTTACGCCTGATTTAGAATCTTTGTAGACTCTACAATATAACCTACATGTATGCATTTATGGTTGTGTGGTGCATTACGAGACACGATAGAAGCAAATAAAATGCTTTGAATTTTTCCTTTCTTATGGTCAGCTCGCAGTGGAACGGTTCGCGTCCGAGTGTGAAGCGGCCGGCATGAGAATCAGCACCTCTAAGTCTGAGGCCATGGTCCTCAGCCGGAAAAGGGTGGAGTGCCCTCTCTGGCTCAGGAACGAGTTCTTGCCCCAAGTGGAGGAGTTCAAGTATCTTGGGGTCTTGTTCACGAGTGACGGGAGAAGGGAGCGGGAAATCGACAGACGGATCGGGGCTGCTTCTGCAGTGATGCGGACGCTGCACCGGTCTGTCGTGATGAAGAGGGAGCTTAGTGTAAAAGCGAAGCTCTCGATTT
>JASGAU010367440.1:0-15177 GCA_030220045.1 Australoheros facetus
ACCCAAATACACCCACGAGGACTGTGACAAATGCACAAAGATACACATTCATCCACATCTATCCACCCTCTGAGGCTAGGGCAAGTAGACACCCCACCCGAGCCAACAGTGACCCCACGATGCTGCCAGCCCGGCACCCGTAGCACCACCCGACCCCTACCCCGGGCGAGGTGCAGGAAACCCGGGTGTGGGAAGGCCCACCCCACCCCCCACCCAAATTATAAATGTTGAAGTGTGTGACTTCATGTTTGTGATGAATATAGTTTTAAATGTGAATCATTTTCACCACTTTACCCATCAGACAGCTCTTTCTGACAAGAAAGTGAAGGCAGATGCCATTAAGCACAAAAGTAAATTTTCCTCACAAAAAGACACAAGTTGTGTGTCTACTCTTTCTCCATTTGGTTTGTTTGTACTTCTTTGAAGTTTTTAATCTGTGCATGCTCATACCCATATCAGGTACAAAACTGTAGGGAATCAGCAGCATTTTTTTTACGTCATTCAGAACCTGGTGGTAACATTAATACAGAGGACTACAAGTCTTGTATGATGCGGCTATGAACACTGAAATAATGCACTGTCCTCAATATATGACTAGGGTGGGTAAGATAGAGTGTCTGTCTCCTGAATCCAATCTGGGAGCTGGTTCCACAGTATACGGGCCTGGAAGCTGAAGGCTCTGCCTCCCATTGTACTTTTAAAAACTCTATGAACCACAAGTAAACCAGCAGTCTAAGAGCCATGTGCTCTGTTAGGAAAGTGAGGAACTGTGAGGTCTGGGCCTGATTATTCAAGATTTCGTATGTGTTACGGGCCCCAGGGATGGTGCCACCATAGCAAAAATGAAATCCCTGCAAATACAGGTAAGGTTCAGGAGCAATGAACACGCAATACGCTCGGTTTGCCTTCCACATTGCATCTGATTAGTGGGCGGAAATTCATCCCCTAAAGCAACCGGAGTGCATCTTCCCTGAAATCAACAGTTCCACCTGAGTTGTTGCTCCAACTTTACTGTCCTTCTGTATAGTCCATGTTGCACAATAAATCATCACAAATATTGTTCATGTTTCCAAAACTATTTTGAGTCCTCATTGCTGAATATCACAGGTAAGCAAATTAAATTAATGAAATGAAAAGATTAACTCAAAAGTGGCCACACATTTTGGGTGTGTCACACAGCCAGTCACCAGGCTGCGGAGTCACACCTCTGTTTCGTTTGTCATAGTTGTTCTCGCCTTTTGCACTCGAATGTTGGCTGTTAGTTTTGGCTATCTTGTATGCCTCAATCATTTTCTCTTGCCATCTTTTGCATACTCACTTTGAGCGCATGTCTCATCCTCAGCTACCAATCAAAAGAGAAGGTCAATAGGAACACGTGAATGGCGGCCATACAGAAGGTAATATGGAGAAAACCCTGTTGATTCATGTTGGGTGCAGTTATATACATGAACGACGCGAGCCAGGTGATCTTTCCAGTTTTCTCTCTCTTTCTCACCCAGTGTCCTGAGCATTTGTAGCAGAGTTCGATTGAATCTTTCTGCGGGGTTACCCTGAGGATAGAATGGAGATGTTCTTAAATGATTTACACCAGACAGCTGTCTGAGTGTCCTGAACAACTCATTCTCAAACTCCCGGCCCTGATCATGATGGAGCTTAGCTGGGTATCCAAATTGCACGATGAATTCGCTGAAGATTCGGTCTGCAGCTGTCTTTCCAGCCTTGTTTTTGGTGGGATACGCCTGTGCAAATCTTGTGAAGTGGTCGACTACAACCAATATGTATTCGTACCCACCTCAGCTGGCCTCAAGGTGCAGGAAGTCAATGCACACAAGCTCTAGTGGTGAGCTTGATGTAAGGCTCCCCATGGGTGTTTTGTCAGGTAATGCTGGCTTTTTTTGCTTTATGCAGTGACATCTTCTGGTGATGTATTCCTCAACCTCTCTTTTCACAAAAGGCCAATAAAAGCGTTCTCTTACTAGGCCAAGGACTCTTTCGACCCCAACATGTCCCGTACTGTCATGCAGGTGTGAGAGATTCTAGTTGGTTTGTAAATGGCAGGCAGGACAAACTGTCGTCTCCTGGGAGTCTTCCTATAGAGAAGGCCATCCTCCACCTGTAACCTGCTCCATTCCTGTGTCCTACGTACCTCATCAGTCAGCTCTCTGTTTTTCTCCTTTAACTCTAATATTTTACCTATAACAGGATCTTTATGTTGTTCCTTTGCAAGTTCTTTGTGACTGATTACTGAAAGTGGTTCTCTGTTTGAGTGTGTTTGTTGTCGTGATGTGATGTTGAGGGCTGCTACCCATGCTACAGCTCCTTGTTTGGCTGTCCTAGTTCCCTCACAAGTGGCACACACTACTTCTTCTGATAGTCTTTCTGAACACTGATCCATAAAGGCATTGATATCAGCAAGAAAGGGTGTCTGCATCAATGTTCTGTTTGGGGTACATAATACAAGTAATCTACAAAATTGTCACATACTGCCCACTTCAAGGCCAAGAACTCCAGTTTCCTACTGTGGAGGTGGTAATTTTGTTCAGCTGAAGTCAGTGTGCGTGACCCATAACCTATCACCCTCATCTTACCATCCTGGTTTTGGTATAGCACTGCCCCTAGGCCCTGCTGAGAGGCATCTGTGTGCAGTATGAACAGGCGGGGTAGGCTAGCACCGGTGGGTTTGTTAGAATATCTATGAGGTGCTCAAGAACCTGTTGGTGCTGGTCATCCCATTCTACTATGGTTCGTGAGGGAAGCTGAGGCCCCTTCATTTTCCCTTTTATTGGCTTTATCAGTGGTGGGCTGGGATTTGTCTGAGCAATTCATAGAGTGGCTTGGCTATGTGGGAAAAGTCCTGCACATAAGCGCGGTAATAACAGTCTCCTGACATCACCTACTGTTTGTGGGGTTTTCTGCTTCAGTGCCTGTACTGCTTTGAGATCTTTTGGGTCTACCCTCACCCCATCTGCAGACACCAAACGGCCAATATACCTGACCGCTTTCATTTATTCATTCATTCATTTATTCATTTATATAGCGCTTAACGCAACCATCTAAGGTGACCAAAGCACTTTACAATAAAATTACTTTAAATATGCAATAACATTACATTACAAAAAACACACAAAGCAAGATCGTTCCACTACATGGTATTAAAAGCCTGTGTAAACAAATAAGTCTTAAGTTTAGATTTAAAAATGTTAATAATCTCTATTCTTTAATACTCTTTGCAGAGTAGCTCACATTTCTCAGGCCTGAGTTTAACCCCATGACATTTCAGAGCTTGGAGTACACACTGCAGGACCTGAGCATTCTCCTCAAAAGACCTGGAGAAACAGAGAATGCCATCCAAATACGGGATGCAACACTCATCTCTGAGTGCATCCAGCATTCCCTCCATGCTTCTTTGGAAGGTTGCTGGCTCGTTAGATGTCCTTTTTGCTGAAAATTACAGATAAACAAATTAAATAAATGAAATGAAAAGATTAACACAAAGGTGGCCACACATTTTGGGTGTGCCACTTATGCGAGGAGAAGAATTTTAAATTCAAGTCCGAATTTAACAGGGAGTCAGTAAAGACAAGCTAATGCGGGAAAAATTTGCTCTCTCTTTCTAGTTCCAGTCAGTACTTTTGTTGCAGCATTAGAGCGACTTCATAATAATGAATTACAATAGTCCAGCATAGAACTACAAATGCATGAGCTAGCGTTTCACCATCACTCTGAGACAGGATGTTTCTGATTTTAGCAACATTGTGCAAATGAATAAAGCTGGTCCTACATAGTTGCCTAATGTGCCGGACATACCCTGATCAAAAATGACTCCAAGTTTCACAGTGTTACTAGAGGCAAGGGTGGCGCCATTTAAAGTAAGCTGTCAAGTGGATATCAGAAAGAGAAACAATGACCATCGCCTTGCCCACCCTCAATACAAAGGTGACACTATTCCAGTGGTGACAAGTGTGAAGCCAGAGTCAGCTTCAGAGTCACTGGTTGACCAGTGGGCCTCGTACGTTCCAACATGTGTCTGATCAGGGAGACAGGAGTGCACCTATATACTTTCTGAGGTGTATGCAGACACATTTTTAGGTGATACAAATGAAAACAGTCGCAATTGAGCGCATTCTCGAAAGCGCTTGCTGGAGCGCCTTTTGTGTGTGTGTGTGTGTGTGTGTGTGTGTGTGTGTGTGTGTGTGTGTGTGTGTGTGTGTGCGCGCACGGGGGTGTGTGGGGGTGTGAAGGAACACAGGGGCGCCTAATCAACGCCATGCCGCTGTTATTCATCATATCATATGCACAACTGTTAAATACAGAATATGCCGACTAGAAGAATAAGTTCCCCGCATTGCTTTGGCGCCCCCCCCCCCGTGCGGCCCCCCTATGCATTGCATATAGTGCATACCCACTTTTTGCGCCACTGCGGGAAGACATGAGTGTTTCTCTGTGTTCACATCTGGTCTAGCAGTTGTTGCAGGGTTGAGTAAACCCAGCATTCTGGGAACAAAGGGAATTGTTTTCAGTGGGTGAAAATAATTGAGGACCAGGTCCTACTCGCTGTATTGACTCGCCCACCAAATCATGGCAAGAAAACAGTTTGGATTTGCGGTGACGATCATGTCTACAGCAGAGATTAAACACATCACATATAGAAACTGGACATTTGTGAGTATGGGAAACAAGTACAGTAAAGAAAACCCTAACCGTAGTGAAGTGTTAGCTTTCATGTCTCCAAATGTGGTTTCCATGAAATGCAGCTGGAAGAGAAAACAAAAGAAAAAAGCTAAAAACAAAAGAAAAGTAAGAAAAGAGAGAAGTTTGTTGAAACTGAAAATCACCTGAAAGCATTCATGTGTGGAAGTATGAGGCAGAATGCAGAAACAAAAGCTAAGCAAAATACTCAGGAAAACCTCCAGCTGACCCTCAAATGCCTGTGGTTGAAGTGGTGGGCGCTACTGCACAGCCCATTCTGATTTTTCGACCTTGGTCAGAGACACAGATTAAGAAAGCCATGATCCATTTACCACACCCAAGAATTCAGCCCTACTGTGGCTGAGCTGAGCTGAGGCACCTGCTGCTGCTAAAGTTAAGCACCAGCAGAAAACTGGGTAAAATTTCTGGCAAATATGCCACAGGAGACATCTGCAGACAATATTGTGACTGGGATAATGATACCAATCAGGCATATAGGGAGGCCGTAACAGTCCTTTGTCATGTGATGGAGAAGGTATTTCCTCCACAAATCGACACTGCAAAAATCTCTGCATGCAAACAAAAGGATGATGGGTCTGTCCAGGGATGTTATGCTCGCCTGTTCCCCATACACAGTGGCACTGACCACTCTGCAGACCTGGGCCAGACTAGCAGAGGTCAAGCATCATGCTGTTCACATTGAGAAAAACCTCAAAGCTCAGCAGAATAAGAAAAAGGAGAAAATGAAAAAAGAGCAGTCGCTCTGACCTAACTGACACCTGAGGGTGAAGTTACCACACCAGCACACACACACACATAATAACATACAACTAACCTATGTACACACTTGTGACACAAGGTATTTCCTATCTTGAAGAAAAATTTTGACCCTCTATAAGCAAATGATGATGAATCAGAGAAAGTTTCCAAACATGCATTTTTGTTGTCTACCTGTTGCCCAATGGATTCATTAGGTTGTGATTTAATGTGTCTTTTGGGTATATGATTAATTTCAACTCCTGAGGGCCTAAAAGTAGTTAAAAAAAAAAAAGTAGGTAAAAAAGGGTTTGAGCCCAACACTCACATTTTTGGCCCTGATCAGCTCTTCTGGTTTTATCAGTGGAGACTGCCATTCTTTTAGAGAATGTAAAAAAATGCAGAGAACACAAAGCCTGGCTCTCCACACTGTATCTCACATATCTCTATTGAAATATATAGTGACGTTGAGAAACAAAGTCACTATATAGGCTCTGTCATTTGCTGTTTTTAAATCTTGTTTAAAAACACATTTATACTCCCTGGAATGCAACCCAGTGTGAGACTTTGACTGTGTTAATTTTTTAATGCATTGTTTAACATCTACATCTATCTTTTATGTTTGGTGTATTGTACAGCACTTTTGAAAGCCCTGTTGTTGATTTTAAAAGGGCTTTGTAAATGGTATGGTATGGTATGGTATGGTATGGTATGGTATGGTATGGTATGGTATGGTATGGTATGGTATGGTATGGTATGGTATGGTAAATAGCACCGCAGTGGGCTTCATCCACAGAAACAGAGGGCAACACTGTTCAATGCCTCAGGAGACAAGAAGAGGCTGAGGGGCTGAGGGGTACTTACATGGTTTGTCATGGGACACCATTGCAATGCTATTTGGAAACTGTCCAAAAAGTCCAAAATATGCAAAGACATGGGAATCCACTACAAGCAAGATTCCTGTAAAGCTGACAGAGAGGCGCGTGCAGCTGCACGGCCAACGATGGAACAAGCCAGAGCTGAAGGGAGGAATGTTCACTACAGCGGCCATGCTGACTGCATCAGGGGTAACAGGGTTATTCCAGACTAGACTGAGAGAAGGTAGCTACAAATCACTCACCTCACACTCTCAGATGTTACAGAGACTTGTCTGTGTAGTCGTTTATTGACATTCATGGTATTCTCAGGTACCTAAAGCTTGTTCATCTCCCTAAAAGGAGCCAGGCGGAGGGGGGAATGTTCTATAAACTGCTTTATTACCTGTCTAGAAAATATCTACCTTTTTCCACTTTAATTCGACCATATTCTTATTTAGAACTTTTAATTAGATGTTTGTAAAGCTTTTCTTTATTTCGCTATTCTGTTGTGTCTCACGTAACACAGCAGGTTACAAGATTCTAAAAAAAAAGAAATCAGCCTTCATGTTTTGTAAAAATGAAAAAGCACACTGCCTTTTCATAAAAATTGACATCTGACCATCCAAGATTTTTAGTAGATGCATTTATGGTATCAATATTGAAAACGTCACTTCATTCTCGAGTTATCGTGTTCATAAAGTTGGGTGCCTGACCACCCACCTGGTGGGGTGACGACCTCACAGCTTTTCAGGCTGAGGGGTAAAAATTATAAGCAGCAGGAAAAAAAAAAGAATAGACTGTGGTGTCAAATTTAATTTAGTTTCTTTGTCATATATGGTTCAAACTGATCTCAAGTAGCATAACTAGCATATAAGTGCAAGTATCTTCTAAAATGTTTTACATTTAATGACCCATTTATTTTCAGTGCTTGGAATAAATTCAACATTTTGACAGCCACACTCACGATCTATTCTTGCAAAATAGTTATTTGTTCAAAATTAAATCCAAAAAATGGCTCTTCAGTTTTCACACTATGTACAGCACTGAGGACAAGCAGTACAGTCTGTCCAGTACAGTGTGAAAATTACACTGAAGTCATTAATTATAAAATCATGGCATTTTCAAACTGATATTCGGTGTGTTATTTTCCTGCTATTATTCCTTTTGTTGTGACACAATGCCAGCATTACTACACACAGGAATGAAAATGTATGGAAGGACGAAAGATCATCTCTGCCAGGTGATGGGAGTAAACTCACAGGATGTAGAAAAACTGAGACATGATATAGAAACTGCAATTTTCTTAAGACAGCTCAGGTCACTCACTGTTTTGTTCATCATCAGTTTTCACCATTTTCTGAAGGTTCTTGTTCTTTTTTATGCTTACTCAAAAAGGAGGAATTCTGGGTTGTGTTGTTTATTGATTTCCTTCTTAAAATATGTAGTTATACTGGTTCAGTCCACCTGAGCTCAAACTGGGCTGATGTGACCCATGAACTAAAATCAGTGACACCGTTGATTAAAGTCTCCAAACCTCAACGGTCTTATCTTCTGGCGCCCCCTGCTGCTGCAGGGCATTAATCAATAAGCTCTATGGCTCTCCTTCTGTCTCTCTTTCTATATTCTTTTATAGAATATAATGAATATTTATGAGTAGGGCCTTCGTGTGAGAACAGCCAATCAGCTGACAGCATGGTAAGCATAAATCAGCCGATAGCTTGCCTCCTGGGTTCTGTGTTGGCAATAAATGGCTCTGAAATATTTACATTTATATTTTTTGCTGACGGTTTCATCTGCAGAGGAAGCAAAAATGGGTGCATTAGCAGAACAGGCTGTAGTTACTAGATGGATAACATTAAAGTACGTCGTGCAGGGGGCAGAGGTCACAGTGGCTGATAATGAGTTAAATGGAAGGATGAAGATGGGGAAGACTATGAATTCGTTCTGTTATATTATGTTGTCAGTATGCAACATCTTAATCTAGTAAAATAAACACATTTAAAAATGTATAACAGTGTTCATATAGGAGATTACAAATTGTGATGTGGTGGAAAAGTGAATGTTTAATGTCTGCATAATCACGTTTTATTTTAACAGCATAATCCAAGGGCTTATCAATACTAAATTTGACAAAAGCAAGATCTTGGAATTGTGACGCCACCAATGCAATGCATTATGGGACTGTTGTTGTTGTTGCAAGTCCAAGTTGAATACATAAAATGTACAGTTATAGAAGTTGCTTTTGGATTTTAAAGTTAAATTGTGGGCATTAGAAACTCATCAGTGTGGTGAGCTGCTGTGTTGTAAAATGATATAACCGCACAGAATGAAGACCATTAAATGGAGTAAGATTTTTGCACTTCTTAGCTTGGGAGAAACAACAAGGAGCTGAGGTCAACAATGCAACAACAATGAGGTGAGTAGCATGGCCTGAGTAGCATTTAGAAGAAGGAAAAACATCACCTGAAACAACATTTTGGAAAATATGTTCATGTGATCATGGCATTAACATACTGGTAGGTTATTATAGCACATTTAACTGTTGTAGCTCATTGTTGTAGGGCTGTTGCCACGTTACACCCCTTAGATGTGGCAGCATGATGCTTTTGTTTCGTTTTACTCACTACTAAACTACTAAAGTTAACCTTGGTCTGGTGCAATCTGCAGAGATGAGTGTGAAGTCTTTTTCAAGAGTCTGGCAGCATTTTTGAACAATTCTACAAAACGCACCAACTTGCTTTTAGCAGCTACCACATAAAACTCAAGGTATGTTCTATCATGCAGAAAACACATGAATGGGATGGAGAGGCAGTAATTATCCACTTGTTTTCTTATCATGGTCTATTGTGCAGTTTTCACAGAGACAGACACACACCAAAGCAAAGGACATTGGATTCTGGTCCCTTCGTGTCAGTGAAAAAGGCTTTCAGCCTTGAACAACAAGCGCCAGTTGTTTGAATTGTCTGATCAGTGCTTTCAGGACTGGTGTAAAGCTATGATCTTGGCGGACAGTGACATGTGCCGCAACCAGCCGGTCTGAGATGACAGACAAAGGCTGGTCTACAGTATCCTTGACAACAGCAGTGCAAACTGAGGCAAGATTTAGCAACCTGGAAGAGCTCGATTTTCTGGCCTTAGTTGGCTGCTAAAAATTTAGTGAGTTGTTAGCCCATTTTAATTTGTCAAACTTCATACCCTGGCTAAATATGTCAAGTATTTTGATTTTGTCAAGCTTTATCCCACTGTACAGTTCACGTATGGTGAAGGACAAATCACCTCTTTCCTGGTTGAAAATGAGCCTAGACAAACAGTTCCAGGGGAAACAAAACTACTGAAACTTGCACTGACCATTCGAGCTACAACATCAGTGGACAGATCTTATGTCAAGGCCTACACCTGCAACAGAGTTATCAATCGAGAAAGAGCGACTCATAAAACAGAAGGCCACGACAGAAGAGTTTTACAATGCCATCATCAACATCTTTGTCAAGAAGGACAGATGCATGGACTTCAGGTAAAACTAATTTGCTTGCACGCTTTTGTACACATGGCTGAACACACAAACTGCCCACTGTCTGTTATTAACCTCCTAATAATGTCAGGTAATTTCCTGTTGTTGCAGCTACAGTTCAGCAGTTATGGATTTTTATTTTTGTAGGTGTAATGTTAATGCTCATTGTAACCGTGACTGATTCTGAGTCTGATGTGCACGTGTTCACCACTCAACAGTCACAGTTCTCATGACATTCCTGGAAGCACAATGAAGGCAAATTGGTAAGTAGAAAATAATTAACTTTGATTATTATATTAGTGATACATATTTGGAATTAACTGTTATTGATTAGAATGTAGTGTTAAAAATAAAAAACAAAACAAAAGACCAACAAGTTAAAAATATGTGGCGGATGCAGGCTTGCATTTAAAACTAATCCTTGAATATCTGAATTAAATAAATAAATATATAAAGATTTAACTACATGTACTTCAATGTAATCAGTGCAATCAGTGCATTTTTTGATCATTAATTACCAAAAAAAAGTAGTACTGTTCAGATTCTATTTGCTCACTAAACCATTGTGGGAACAAGTCTACATGAACTACATGATAACCCGAATTGTGAACCTCCAGTGACACGACTCTGAGGGTGTGCTCTAAAAGTCCCACCTAGCGCCTCTTCCTAACCTCTGTTCCTTCACGTCAATTAAGATGTCATCGTTGCTAATAGGAGTGTTTATTTTTAGGACATAGAGATATTATCAGAACGACTGCGTGATCTGCACTTTGTGTGGATCACTCAAAGCTGTGAGGGCAATTGCTGGTTCTCAGGGGTTCTTGCCCTCTGGCCGTGGGAACCCCAGCTGGGACCTCTCTCTTCCTTCTCAGGAGTTGGGCACGTGGTTATTATGTGTGGAAAAATTTCCCATAAGCCAGTCAAATGCACTTTAAAATTGTAAAGGGTGACTCCATCCAGTGATGTTTTGCAACAGTGATTTGGAATTGAAACTAATAACTATGTTTTGTGAACAGAGTGAAACTTCTGAAACTTCAGCGTGTGCATGTAGAAGCTCTAAGAACCGATGCACGTGACTGGCATCTTCCAAAGGTTTCTCATTTAGAAAACTTCACTAAAATTACTTATGGACTCATTATGGACAATAGTAAAGATTACTTTTTGGTGAGTGTTATTCTTATGCGTTACAAATTTCACATACACAGATCTGAACATCTGAAGGTGAAACCAAAGTTTCATGGATTTCATAACAATTTTTCTTTCTTACTTTAAAGCTCTTAAGATTATTAAAACCCCAAAATGCAGGGAAACCTTTGAACAAATTGAAAAATATGATTTTGGCTATACACCCCAATCTGCCCCTTTTTCCATTAATGTTTTTGCCTTTTTGAAATGTATATTTTGAAAGCACCTCTTCTAACTGAATGATGTAGAAGGCATGTTGTTGTAGATCGATTGTGTTTGCATTTAATAAACCTATTGTAACGCACCCTGAATTACTCAAGGACAGTGGGCTTCCCAAAAACGGACCAATAGGGTTATAGGACACTGGAGGTGGTTTAAAAGGTCGCGCCTCGTAAACTCGTCGTTCCCGGCAATACCGTCCAATAAAATAATTACATTTCCTTTGGTCCCACCTTCGTAAACCTACCGGCCAGTCATAAAGTTGTAGCTCAATAAAGCTCTATCCGATAGGCTAGCGAACCGGATGTAACATGGAGATGGTCAATTATGAATGAAGGGTGGAGGTATCTTACCAATGAGCTTTTAGGACGTAGATGCTAAGCTTATAAATGACAAGGTGACAGTTTAACTCATTCTGCCTTCGCTGACTGCAGCTGTGCAACAGAGCATCTATTAGCGGACCCTCCGAAATCCCTATCCAGCCGGTAATCTTTGCCTGTGTTCGTTTATGCACTTTGTAATCAACTTAGGCCTTTTCGTAAATGCGCGTGTTTCAAGCATTCAAACGACTACGGTGCATCAGGAAACGTTTGTACAGCAAACTGTTAGTGCTAGCAGGCTAGGACGGCCATTCAATGATTTGGTTCTTATGAATGACTTCGAAGACGATTCGTATGTTCTAGTTGTATTCATATAACTGACAATAGACTAGTTATAATATGGAGGCAGTTTCGGTCAGTTGCTGTGGTTGTCGTTTTCTCGGTTCGTGTAGCGGGTCACAACGCGGACAAGCGGCTGTCACAGGCAGCTAAATGTAAAATGTCTGACAATCCGGGCCTGCCGAGCTTTGAATCAATCCGTCGCTGCAATGACACGGCTGGTGTCGCACAGCCTCTTGTCACTGCATTGTTGGATGGCTTGAAATGTTGTAGCGGAGTGCGCGCCGTGCTTGCCTTCCACGCCTTATGTGACTGTCTCTGGCTCATTTTTGACCTTCACGTCTGTGTGCTAGCTAGCTACGTAGCTTAGCTCCGATGCTTCCTCTCTAGGACAGCAAGTCAAACCTGAGTCTAAGCAAGGGGCACAGCTATATAAGATGACTTTTGCTCTCCGAAAGTCAATGTTCCAATTTTTTTTTCCCCATTAACTGTTTCTTTTAAAACAATCACGGAGCAGTTGACAGAAAGCAAAAATATCCTTCAGTTAATGGTGTCTCAAAGTGGGCGCAGTTGTGTGTGGATTACTATCAGTTTGTCTGGAGCTGATCCTTGGAGTAAGCGTTCAAATTGGATTAACCTATTGGATGAGCTGCAACTAGGAACAACAGGCCAGTGTCTTAACTTGTTGCTTCACCCAACCCCTGCGTACTCCATAGTTATTTTTTGTACCTGTAATTTCTCCTTAAACTGGTTGTGGCAAACATAATTAACTCTTGTATGGGTTAAACCTGAGCTGCAGACCTAAACTAGAGCATGTCTTTGAAGGCAGCAGAGAGATTTAAAAAGGTGCAAATTGGAGTCTCAACCTTGTCAGTCCTTGAGGTTTTTTTTTTTTTTTTTTAAATCCTTGAAACACATGAGAATGGCTAATTCCAATCTTTGAAATGGAAATAATGACTGTTAATAACACATTTATTGTGAATTGCCTAAATCCATATATGCCAGGTGTTTAGTTATGGAAGGCAGAAATGACCAAAGTTACTTTTTGACTGAACCCTTTTCACCATTTAGAAATGATTGTGTCAGAGCACTAACTTTAAAATCTTTCTCTCCAGGTTCCAGCCATGTATGCCTGCACCAAGTTCATCACTTCTCCAGCTGTGGTATGTCAACTATGATGCCTTGAATAAGATTTGTGGTATTTGAATGAGGGTCAGCAATTAAGACCTTTAGCATCCTTGTTAACAGCAGTTGATGTCTCTGATAACTGAATGACAGCCGTGTTTGGTCCACACTTTGTAACAGCTTCCGCCTAGTCTGAAGTATGCTGGGGCACCTCGAGCATAGCGGTGTTGGTCAGTGTAACCTTTTCAGCTGAAAACCTATGTTAATAGTTTCTCACTGGAGAAACGATCACCTTGACTGGGGAGCTACTGCCATGTTCATGTGACATTGTCCATCAGTAGAACCTTAGCCATTACCCCTTATTTTAGCCAGATTTCTTCAATGTAGTATTATGACAGTGGCTGAGTTCTACTCATCCTGCATATTTTCCATTGATAGCATTCAAAAACAGGTTGGTTTTTTTTTTTTGACTATGAAAGCACGCACAGATACATCTTCTGTCCAAAACCAGTGATGTAGAAGGGTAGCTGCTGTTGTCCTCGTTGAATCGTGCTGGCACATGAGCATGATTGTTTATGCCAGAATTAATTTTATGCTAGATACATTTTTAGAAAATGCTGTGAAGAGCTTTCAAACGTTAATGAAAATTTAACTGCAAAAACTATCAGCAGTGGTCGTCAGCCTCATTGCGGTGGTTATAAAACATCTGCATCATCACAGAATCTGGTGCTTCACTTGTTTCCCAGATTGTTTGTAATGTGTGTCTTTGTCTGCTTGCAGCTGCGTGGGGGGTCCAGAGTCCTGGCCCGGCCAGTCTCAGGCTTCCTCTTCAACAGACCTGAACCCACAGTGGAGCAACAGGTCTGTACTTTCACAATCATTAAAATCACTGCACCAAGTTCACTTGGAACACATTAAATCAATAGTACAATATTCATCAGTCATTTCTTAATAGCGTTTGGCTGAGTGGTAGAAATGCAAAAATGTAACTTCATGGCTTTTGTTTAAAAGCAAATGGTCTGTCAGTTAAAAGCTGCAATTTTCAGGAAATAGAATATGTAAAATGCTTTTCAATCTTTAGAGCTTTGATTGGGTAAACAATTTTCTCCATTGAGGATTTAGTTCCTTTAACGTGAGGTTGTAAGCTTCTAATCCAGTCTGTAGGCCATAAGCAGTCAGCAGCACTAACGACACAGAACTTGGAGCCATTTTACTGTGGACACACAATCAGCATCATAAATTTTAATGGATTAATAATTGTATTAAGATGCAAAAGTCACAAATTGATCAGGAACGTTCGTTTTTTTAATGTACATATCAGTTTTTTCCACTCGGGTAGCCTTAAAGAACAGTTTCTTTCCTTGTGTTTTCAAATCAGCAAACTGTTTCAACCATTGGAGTTAATTCATAGTGTTAAACTTTGAGCTATTTGAGTTCTTGCAGTAGGAGTGTGAGCTTGAGGTGCTGATGAAGAGGCTGCAGCGGATCCTCAGTACTGAGTGTGATGAGAGGAAGGCTGCAAACATGTCAAACTCGTATATTTTCAAAAGGAAGTTGAAGAATAAAGTTCAGTGAGCTCAAATGAGCATATTGAGAGCTTTTATCACATTGCTGAAGTAGTAATCTTCATAAAGATGAAAATGACTGAAGAGCAAATTATTTTGATGCCATGTTGAAGCATTTAATCTTTTGAAGACTGACTTTTAAAATATTTTTTTGGTCTCACAAGTAAACTGTGGACTATCACTAGCTTTAGAAGCAGACTGCTCCATAGTGTAACAGTGGCTATGTGGCTCAGCACATCACCTCACACTGGGTTAGACGTCTGTTGTGAAAACTACTTGACAGTGGCCTAAAAGTCTATCGACACAAAGCGCTCTGTAGACATTATTATAATGCTCTTGACTAGGGCTGGGCGATAAAACGATAATGATATGTATCGCGATAGACACGTAATCAATATCAATAGAAAATGCGCTCGATAGAACGTTCGATATATATTTTTTTCATTGGAATAAACCAGAGCAAAGATTCCGCTTTAAATGCACCCGCTTGTGAAACAAGATTGGTTGGTCCTCTGGTGCCTAGCAACGCATGGAGTGACATGCTAATAGCCAATCATGGAGCAGTATCAAACTTGGTCCGTCGAGTCGCGTTTCCCCATCAGATACTGTTT
>JASGAU010367447.1:0-10908 GCA_030220045.1 Australoheros facetus
ATATATATATATATATATATATATATATATATATAACCTGCTTGAGACCAGGAAACAATAGGTGGTTCCTCTGTGATTGCATTTAATTTTTTGTGTAGCTGCTCAGCCATGGTGGACATTGTTAAGCGTGAGGAACTTCCATTACATGACTTTTTTTAGTGTGAATCTTAAAGCTAATGCTAAAAATAGAAAGGCAAAAATTAGTATTCGTTTGTGCTGCAAGAAGGACTCTTTCTGCTTCATTGTTTTCTTTTTTCTTTCGTTCTGCATGAAATGATTAACTTGCATGAAATAACCTCATAACGAGCTATTAGGCCAACAGATAGATGTTGGGCAAGAAAAATGGAGTAAATGCCAATTTATTTCTGAAACATTTAGACTTTTCTTTAAAGTAGATCCATGAATCTGATGACATTTCTCCCAAACTATATTTTGGGAAGAAACGCAAGGAATTGAAAACCTGATTTTTGTGCACAGGAGTAATATTAGGAACAGAAATGAAAGGCTTTCCACAGCTGGATGCCCACTGCCATGGGGCTGGTCTGCAGGCTGGATTTTCTCGATACTGAGAAAGTTTGCAACTAAGCATATAAGATGGGGATAAAAAGAAAAGAAGCAGCAAACTCTTTATAGATTCCCCATTTCTCTTTTAACTGTGTATACTGCTGATTTGAATAAGAAGTGTACACTATTATTGGTCTCATTACTCATTTAAGTGTTTCTGATTAGTCACTTCATTAGTTATACCTTGTAGGTACTGGGATGGACCCTTTTTTGCCTTCAGAGCTGCCTTAATTCTCCATAGTATAGATTCAACAAGGTTCTGGAAACAGTCCTCAGAGATTTTGGTCCATATTAACTCAACAGCATCACACAGTTGCTGCAGATTTGTCGGCAGCACATCCACAATGTTGTTCCACCACATCCCAGAGGTGCTCTATTGGATTAAGATCTGGTGACTTTGGAGGCCTTTTGAGTCCAGTAAACTCACTGTCATGTTCAATGAACCAGTTTGAGATGATGTGAGCTTTGTGACATGGTATGTTATTCTGCTGGAAGCAACCATCAGAAGATGGGTACACTGTGGTCATAACGGATGGACATGATCAGCAACTGTAGTCTAGAAGACTGAGGCATTAAAAGATGCTCAGGTGGCAGTAAGGCGCCAAACGTATGCCAAGAAAAGATCCCTGAATCACTGATACAAGGCAGGATGGATCCATGGCCCTACCATCCAAATATCAGAAGAAGAAGCAAAAAAATTTTTTTTTAATCACTAATTGCAAGCCTGTACAAACTGTAGCCTCAGTTTCCGGTTCTTAGCTGACGGGAGTGGCACACGGTGTGAGCTTCTGCTGCTGTAGTCCATCTGCTTCAAGCTTGAATGCATTGTGCGTTCACAGATGCATTCACATATGTTTACAGTCTGGCCATTCTCCTCTGACCTCTGGCATCAACAAGGCATTTTCACCCAGAGAACTGCTGCTCACTGGATATTTTCTCTTTTTCAGACCATTTTCTGTAAACCCTAGATATGGTTGTGCTGGAAAATCCCAGTAGATCAGTAGTTTCTAAATTACTCAGACCAGCTCTCTCGCACCAACAACCCATGCTACATTCAAGGTCACGTAAATCAACTTTCTTCCCCGTTCTGATGCTCGGTTAGAACTTCAGCAGGTCATCTTGACATTGAGTTGCTGCTGTGTGATTGGCTGATTAGATATTTACATTACGAAGTGACCAGTGAGTATAAATTGGGAATAGCACCAGGAGGTAAATTCACTGAGAAAATCATGTACTATGTTTTGGCTGGAACTGACAATCACGGCTATGTTGAGTCACAAAGGACACAAACCAATTATTCTGAATAAATGAGCACTTTGCCTAGAAAGTTTGCAATTTCTGAACTCAAGTAAAATTCTTAATGAGGGTCACCAGAATGTTTTTTGCGATTGGCCCCAGTTGTGGTTGGACATTAGAGATACTGGTGATTTTAAAGTTCAATTAAACTGAACTCTGCATGAAGCAAAAGAGCTGGATAAATTTGTGACCTTGTAATCTAATTTTTCTTTTACTTAAGCCGGCTCACTATTGAAAAGTATGGTGCACAGCTACTTTCAAATAGTGCTCCAGAGCATGTTGTCTTTAGAAACTCAGATTAAAAACCTGTCACATCATATCATGATGATGCTTGCCAAGCAGGGAAGGAAAGTAACCAAAAAGAGAACCAACAGAAGCTAACCAGGACACAGGAATCCTACTTGTTCCAACCAGAGTTGAGCCAGAATAAATGGAACACCTGTATATGTTTGCAAGAATTAACACCACAGCATGATGGCAGGTGCAATGGTGTGTAAAACTGCCTAATTACAATCCAAAAAGGGCATGTAAAGGCAAATTACACTGTAATCATTATAGAATTTAAAAAAAAAATAGAAACAGACTCTTTTGGCAGGAAAAGGTAGTGTTAAATACAAAGTTTGTTGGTCCAGTTAAGAGATACTCCACAAACCAATCCAAATAACAAAATGACCCAAACAATTAAGGCAATCTGGAAAAAGGGAAAAAAAAAAAAACTAGCTCAGTTGATGATCAGCTAATTTAAGGATACAGATGGAGGGTTAGTAATGTAGCATGGGTGTGCCTGTTGGGGCTAGGTCACGACATGACTTTTCCACATTGGAAGATTATGTAATTAATTGTAGACAGTTTTGGAACTTAATGAAAGCAGATGTCATTTGTTTCACTTCTTTACATTGACTCAGACTTCTTACTCTTAAAATTACTTACACATATTATCTTCATTGAAGGTGATTAATTCTGGCTCACTCTGATATATTTCTTTTGGTTACCTTTCATTTTGATCTTCTTAAGATTTATGGTGGACACATGAAGGAATGGTGGGATTCTTAGAAAAAAAAATCCAAAATTAGTTTCTTCAAAAGTTACACAGATCATAATTTTATTTTAATAGAGAGCAGCTGCAAAGACAATTCAGTGTTCTTACCATCAGCCACAAATTTGGTTTCTTCCCGGGTTTTTACCTTGTAGTGGCATTGCCTCAAATTTGACTGTGAATAGTCAAAAACGCACATACTAGATGAAGTCAAAGTTGGCATTTTAAACAAGAATACAGACTCGTCAACACAAGGTAGTTACTATACTGACAATACACTACGCATTATATATGTATAAAACTACAAGAAATCAAACGAAAAGAAAAAGAAAAAAGCATATATAACACACATACTGCATTCACATTAATGCACCAGTGTATATATAGCAGTAATGCATTCATACACAATGTGAACTAAAGTACTGGGTCTCCTACACGTCCTTGTGTTCTGATGGCAACCCGCTATCCATTTTTTTTCTCCCTCCTGGTTTCTCTCTTTCACGTTCTCTCTCTCGTTTAAATGTGTGTGGATTCTTTTTCTGGGGGGTGGTATTCTGATGGCTCCTGCTCTTTCTTCAGCTGGTGCACCTATTAATCATCTCTACTGACCTGCAGTAGAAAGCTCTCGTTCAGTCCTCCCTTCACCGCCAGATCACTCACTGCACAGTGAGGTTCGGGCTCCTCTGAAAACTTGTGATAGCTCGCTGATTTTTTTACCCCGTTGCCTGTTCCTTCACTTCCCTTGCTTATCACTCCTTTATCACAGATGGGGTGTCTGCTGTGGTTACAAATGCATTATATTATCAAAGACCATTATATGCTTGCAGAACCTCTGTTTCTAACAATAAAGATTTTAATTGATTATTGATATTGTAATATATTACAATAATAACTAAAAATAAAAACAGAACTGAAAAGGCTTCATTAACATGTTATGTGTTTAGTTTGAAATCAATGTGTGCTGATATGTGCTAATGTGAATCTACCTGGTGGAGCCTGCACATGCTGGATTTGCCTGTTTTTATCAAACAGATGTTGATGACCCAATAATATGAATTGTGAAGGTTTCTTGATAAAGGAGTTATTAAAACCTGCCTCACTCTACATCCTTGTCATCGTGCACCTCAATAAAGGTGATTTGCAAGAGACAACTTATCTGCTCAGATGATAAATCACAGTCATTTTCATGTTTTCTTTCTACCGTCAGCTTTTAATGTTCACATATTTGTGTGCGTGCATAATAATGCACGCAGTATCATTACATAATAATAATCATAGTATCTGAGATCAAGGGAAGCTGACCCCAGGGCAGCTTATTTAACACAAACTTTGCACACATTACACTGGCATGCTGCTAGTCTCCTGTCAGTCTCCCATCAAGGATCACACACTCATTGACAATGTACGTGTGTGAACTGCCAAAAAATGCCTCTCACCTCGCCTTTGTGAACGGGACATGGACACACTGATGAAAATGAGAGAAATGCAATTCTAGCTTCCAGTTACTGTAGCCTGCTGTTGCCACAAGATATCAGCAAATTACAGGATTTGATCTTTTTTAGGGACAGAATGATGCTCTGAGACATATGGTGAAAGATTACTTTCATTCCAGTCTCATTTTAAGCGATGTCTCTTTTCAGATTTAACTGGTCAAGCGCTGCTTGCCTGCTGGTTCTGACCGCAAGCCCAGGCTGGAAAGATAATACAAAACGGAGTCAATAAATCAATTGTTTTGTTTGTCTCATCCACCTCCTTCTCAAGGTTTAGTACCAACCCACTAAGCATGACAATACATGGCCTTGCTGTAAAGTTTTACTGTTGTAGCAGATTCTAAGCTTGCTGTGTTGAGAGCATGTTTATGATACTCACATTTATCTCTGCTGAGCTGCTTTTCATTTAGCTTCTGCTGAAGTGCATGTGTGACTGCATGTGACACATTTCTGGGAACCAAATGGTGAAAGTTTTGTTTTTAAATTTATTATTGTAGAAGCCACTTATCTGTTCTGAACCGTTATGTGCTGGGCTTTATGATTTTCAGGGTTGGAACAGAGTTACTGATGCAGGTTATGACTTCAAGCTATAGTGCCTGCTAGCATAAATAATTTATGTGTTCAACTGAACACATGCACACACACGTACGCACACTATTTGCCATCCATCCATGCAGTCATCCATGCATGTATCCATCCATCCATCCATGCATGCATGTATTTATCCACCCATCATTCCTTGGCCACCTTCTTTACCTGGGGGGAGCAGGGGGACAGGACCAAACTGAGAAATGTCATCTCTCCAGTATGTTCTGGGTCAGCCCTGAGCTCTTCTCCTGGTAGGACACGCCTAAAACCACTCACCTAGTAGATGTCCGGGAGGCATCCCAGTAAAATACCCAAACCACCTCCGCTGCCTTCTTTTGATCTTATTTTCATTAAAAATCAAACAAACAAAAAAATGTGTGTTCTACATGAGAATAGCTTTTAATATTTATGAATAATTAAGTGTTTTGCCAAGCGCATAAATGTATATGCAACTCTTTTGCTTTGGAAGTATAATTTTAAGAGGGAGGACTCAGTTCATGGTGTAGATCATTGGTTATGTGTCTTATGTGTCTTCAATCTGTAGTTCTTTCGAGTATCAGCTGTTAACTGATGTAGCATACGTATGAAATATGTGTAACTGTGCACTGAAAGAAGTCAAGATTAATAAGGCAACAACTCTGTTTTACAGACCAAGATTCCATAAAAGTGACAGATCGTGCCCTTCTCACAGTGACACACACACACACACACACACACACACACACACACACACACACACACACACACACACACACACACACACTTAATTAACCACTAATGCGGCAGCAAGGCAGTGATTTGTCACTGGCTGTAGCGGAGCAGCAGTGAGGGTGACGTAGATTGCTGGCTTTCCGAGGTGCTGCTCCCCAGTGAAGACGTTATTGTGTGTGTTCAAAGATGAGTTTGCCAATGTAAAGAACAAGTTCAAAAGTCCAGAGAAAATAGAGGAGTTGAAAAACACACAAACACTGCTGTAGGTGTCCATGTGCGATGTCGCCAGTGGTCTCCTTGCTGTCAATCCATTTTTCATCAGGAGGAAGAAGCAGACAGACACAGCCAGAGACGGGATCAGCTGTCCGCTAATCTCTGGGTGAGACACATAAAGAGAGGCTGAGACCAAGAAAGAGCGAATCTGCTTGTCTGCCGTTCGTCTTGCCTCGCTGCTGTTACCATGACAACGGGCTGAACCCAGGAGTGCAGCGCTTGAGATTCTCCTTGTATTCCTCTTCTCTTTCTTCCCTCTCTTCTTCAGCCTGGCTCTCCCCTTGACCCACCCTCCCTTTACCTATCTTCACATCCTGTTAAGCTCTGTCTAACCCCCCTACTTGATTTTACCATTTAATCTTAATGGTCTCATTTTCTCTCCTTTTCAATAAATAATGTCACCAGCGCGCTTTCATTTCATTTCCTCCTCCTCCTTCTTTTTTTCAGATTAAATATTGACTGTTGTTTAATTGGTATTAAATTAATAACACTATTATTGGCAGATCATGTTAAAGATGTATTTTATCCTCAAAAATACAGCAGTATTGGCTCATTCAGTGTTTGTCATATAAAATGTGACAATCTCATAGAATCGACCTCAAATAAAGGTGAATTACCAACTAATTTGAATGTATGATAAGATTTAGCTTGAAGCAGTGCTGACTGATACATTTTCCCACTGAAGCTTATTATAGCTGCATGCATTTGTTGCTAAAACTCCACATCATATACTCCTTACACTCCGCCTTGGCTTGCCTCGCCTCCAGCAGCTCTTGTACAGGCTTGCTGTCCCTTGTCGGACTGCAACCTGTATGCCAAAAAATACTGAAGAGACCCCTTGGACATTTTTGGACTGGCCAAGTTGTGTTTATGCAGCGGCACCTCGGAGAGTGAATTAGACCTGCTCCTCTCAGATTTGGTGAGACTTGCTGAAGCAGATTGGATAGCAGAACAAGTTTAATTTAAATACCTTTAGGTAAGAGTCATCCATCCACTTAGCTGCTTATCCAGCTAGGGTTGTGGAGGGGCGCTGAGGCCTATCCAGGGGCGGGGTACAGCCAGGACAGGTTGTCAGTCTATTACAGTACTTACGCTTATGTAGCTTGCAGCTTAATATTTTTGAAGAGGAAACTTGCTGCTTTACTTTCGTCTAAAATATTCACTTGTTACTGATGAAATCCCGATCCAGGGCGCACTATGGGAGAATAGCACTTCAACCTTTAGAGGCTGCTAGAAAAATCAGATCGTGTTGAGTTTGTTCCATCTGGGGATCTTTTGTGAGGCTCTGAATCAGTGATTATTTGGCCACTCTGTGTGATTTAAGCATAACATTTAAGACTAAAAAAAGCCCCCCGTTTTTTTTTTTAAATCTTATACTGAGTTACACTAATAGCTTTGCAAAGCATTATGGGATCTGAGAAGATGCTGAACAGACTGGTGACAGAGCAAAATTAGGGGTAGAAATTTGAAGAATGTTGACAGCAACAAAGTCGTTCTCAGTGAGCTGATGGTTTAAAGCACAGCAATGAAAAATGGATGCTGCAGTTGGTCAGGAAGTTAACTTTTTATGTGCTCGTTATAAAAATCTGTATTTTATTTTCTGGGTTAACTCATTTGCATGCCTATAATTTTATGGATATATATATTTTCAATTCAATTCAATTTTATTTATATAGCGCCAAATCGCCTCAAGGCGCTTTGTATTGTGGGTAAAGACCCTACAATAATACAGAGAAAACCCAACAGTCAAAACGACCCCCTTTGAGCAGCACTTGGCGACAGTGGGAAGGAAAAACTCCGTTTTAACAGGAAGAAACCTCCAGCAGAACCAGGCTCAGGGACATAATATAAAAACAGTCCTGCTTGAAAGAAACTCGCTGGATACATTTGATCTCCTTCAGGGCATTTTTCATTTCTTTTTTTTTCTTGGTTTTAAAATCTGATTAATACCAACAGAAGTAAAAGTTGACACAAAATATCTATTGAAAACACAAATATAGCGCAGTGAAATAGTCTTGTGCTCTAATGTGAACATATGGTGAGTGGTTAAAAGCTTCTCCTTCTCACCCTCCCGTCATATGTTTTCCTTTCACACAAAACAGAAAAATAAGCCATATGAAGATTTTCTAATGTAATACATCTTTCCTTGTTTCCCTATCTTCCTTCCCCTTTATCCAGTTTTCCATCCCGCATGCCTCTGCAGAGGAAATAGAATTTTTCTTATTAACCCTTCTCCCAGCACTCCACAAATTAAAGCATTTTTCATTCACCAAGGAATCTACAATGACCCAGTAAACTGCTGGATTTCCCTAGTTCTTGTACCGCTTACACACATTGTGCTTATATGTGACTGCGTGCGAGTGTGTGGGTGGGTGCGTGTAAGATTATATTGCAGCAGCAAGCCTCTAGGTTATACAAGTTATCATTCCAACACATAACAAGGCAATTTGAAAACAAGAAACATTTTTTTCCATCCCGTACGTTCCCTACTGTTCTTCCTTTTATTTGCTCACTTTCTCTCATTTTCCACTCTTCTTCTCTTTTTACCGTAGGAGGCTCATACAGTGTTTCCCCACAGGGCTTACCCTGACTGCTTCTCTGACACGTTCACCTCCTCCCTATATCTGAATCCTCCTTCCTTTTTATTGCAGCTTTGTTCATTTTTCTTTGTCCCACATTTTAGCTCAATTAGACAGAATTTTGCTTCTGTACTCCTTTTTAAAAAAATATTTCTCAAACTTCAGATGTTCCTCTTACATGAAGACATGCATAGAATGTTTGAACACTCCTTAATCTTTGAAGTTTCTTTTAGCCAAAGGCAAAAAATAAATCTGCGTGGATATAAATGAGCCATATTTACAGGTTTAAACTTTACATGTCTGTATCTAGCTTGGATTTTTTTCCTTAATCAGGAAATGTTAAAGGAAAGGATATGTATTCATGTAAACATAGCTTATTTTACATAGATTCAAACATCTTGTTCAGACAATTTCTGCGGTTATATAGAAAATGTTCTATCCTATATCCTACGGTGGTTCTACTGTGTTTATTGTTCACTCACTCAGGTTGTGTTTTACTTGTCTACTTGTTAAATGTTACCATGCTCAGAGCATTTTGGTGATTTCTGATCACTTAGCTGAAAGAAATACCCCCCACATCCTGTCATCTCTATGCCAACACAGGCAGCTATGACTCCTGGCTGTCTGATAGGACTGTGCTCAGGCTTTTGGAACATTTTTGATGCATTTATCTGGTGAATAATATGGATCGCTATGTGGTAACTGTAACAGATCGTCCGGACCTAGTTTATTTATTTATTTTCCCCACTCACTGATATTCTAGTGTTAGAGGGGACCGGGGACAGCTGTAACACATTCAATTCTTCAAAGCACAAACAAGCTAGAGTGATTACACATGCTCTGCACAGGCTCATTAGGATTCGCTCTTTTCCTGTGCAAGAAGTCCAGAGCTACTTCATTCAAGGACATTCTCAAGGACAAAACTGATTCTGATAATGAAGGAATTACTGTTTGGATGTGTAGTACTTTTCTTCTGCTGCCTAAAGGTTAGATGTGTCATGTAACACTGTGTGGCAGGCAGGATTAGACCCCAGTGCAGGACTTAGGAGATAGGACGTGAAACTTAAATAACAGCTTTATTGCTGAGTTTTACAAAAGGAACTGATGAACATAAAGTGACTGGCAGTGAGCCAGAATGACATAACAAAAAAACTGAACTAGAAACTAAACACTAGAAACCTGAAACTTAACACTTGAGCAAATGACGTACACACAGTGGGAACTGATGATGAGGACACAACAGGGAACAAGGGGAAACGCAGACAATAAATACACAGATGGATAACGAGGGGAGTTACAACAGGTGGGGATCACAGCTGAACATAATCACAGAAATGAGACATGGAAGTAAAACTAAACACAGAACACCAGAGACCAAGACTGACAAAGTAAAAGAGGAAACTGAATGCCAAGACAAGAACACAGACTTGACACAGGAGGCAGGCACGAGTGAATGAAAACAAGAAGCAAGACACATTCACCAACACAGAGGGAGGAACAAAACTAAGCGACAGAACATGATCACACATACTTAAATAAAAACAAAAGGACAAGAACCAAACCCAGGGATCACAAAAATCCATCCATCCATCCATCCATCCATCCATCCATCCATCCATCCATCCATCCTCTTCCACTTATCCTGTTCAGGGTCGCGGGGGGTTGGGGTGTACGTACAGGTCACCAGCCTGTCAAAGGGCTAACACAGAGAGACAGACAACCATTCACACTCACATTCACACCTATGGACAATTTATAATCAACAATTAACCTAACCCCTGCATAACTAACATAACTACATGTCTTTGGACAATGGGAGGAAATCAGAGTACCCGGAGGAAACCCACGCAGACATGGGGAGAACATGCAAACTCACACAGAAAGGCCCAGGCCAAGGTGGATTTGAACCCAGACCTTCTAGCTGGTGGAGACATTGACATTTCCTTTGTCTTCTTTTTAGCGGCTCTTCATCTTTCTGTCCATGAAGTGTATATAGTGTATAACACACAGGTGGGTTAGCATTATTCATTTGGGGTGAACTCAGTCTTGCTTTTCCTATTTTGGAAGCTATGGCTTCATTCAGTTTTGGACACTTTGGACACAAGGAATATGAATCTTATTACTCTGACTGCCTTTTGCCTATGTGGTGCACCTAAAAATGTGTCACTCCAATATTTTTTTTAGTTACTTGATTATTCAGTAACCGTGTTTAAATAGGCTGTATTTGTTTAACCTTTCACACTAGACATTTTAATGTGTCATTGTTAAGTGCTTTCCTGAGTTTTAAGGGGGTACAGAGCTATTAAGAACAAAGTGGAACCTTTGTGGTGGGAGCAGTTGCCAGTCAGGTTGCTCTTTCCAGGTGGACTTC
>JASGAU010367449.1:0-20011 GCA_030220045.1 Australoheros facetus
ACCTGTGTGAATTCTCAGATGAGTTTTCAATGCTGTCAAGATACTAAATCTTCTCCCACAGGCGCTTCAAGGATACAGCTTATCACCTGTGTGAATTCTCTTGTGTGTTTTTAATGCTGAGGAGTTAATAAATGTTTTCCCACAAGTGCTGCAGGAATATGGCTTACCACCTGTGTGAATTCGTATGTGTTTTCTGAATGCTGATGAGTCACTAAATTTTTTCCCACAAGTGTTACAACAATATGGTTTTTCACCTGTGTGAATTCTCAGATGTCTATTCAGGTTGTATTTACAACGTAAAGTTTTCCCACAGATATTACACTTTTTCCTTGTGTCAGTTTGACTCTGACTCTCGGGAGCATTGTCTACTGTCTGGCTGTGACTTCCCTTTCTGTGATGTCTCCTCTTCTTTACCTCTGCTTCAGGAGAGCTTTGAGAAAGAAGCTGCTTTGGTTCTGCTTCACTGCGTTCACTTTCCTCATAAGTAAGAGTCACCATAAAGGCATCAGCCTCCTGCTTCAGTCCAAGCTGACTGTTGCAGAGTTCCTCCTGTTCCTCTTTAATTTGTGGAGGCTCTGGGTTCTCCTGGTCCAGTCTGGAGTTCCTCTCCTGGTTACAGACCTGCTGCTCATCCACACTCTCCTCTTCCTCACAGTCATGTTGTTGTGGGAGGTCTTGAGGAACAAAGAAGCACAAGAAAAAAAGTCACTAATGTGATGATACAAAAATGCACATAAAATCACCAGGTCATCTCATAATGTCTCTGATGAGTAGTTGTTGCTCAGTTGATCCCTTTTGTAATGAAGACAGAAAGAAGGAATCAAACAGTCCTTTTTATGTGGGTGCACACAGAGCCTGAAGCAGAAAGACTGGCTGACCAGGGAAAGTTAATAACCACAGAGCTCACCAGTGAGACTCACAAAGTCAAAATCTTATTTATGGATTCTGATTATGTGCCATTATGTTCTGACCATCTAAAGTAGACTTACTAAGAGCTGAAACACTGTGAAAGGATGGTATGTGCTCCTGCAGAAACCACAAACCTGTGTGATATCAAGCTCCTTTCAACAAAAAAGCCTTTTATTCAAGATGTTGTGGAAAAGAACTACTCTACCCATAATCCTACACTGAAACAATGTCAACCTCAAATTTATTTATATAGCACATTTAAACAACCAGAGTGGACCAAAGTGCTTCACGGGCCTGTGTAAGTATTGAGTGTCTCATGAGGGAAAAAGCTGAAGGTGCAGCAGGCCAGGTAACTGCAGGACCAGTGAGAAGTGGTAACAGGGGTGTTGATGGGGAAAGAGGGAGAGTCTGAGGACACCTGGTGGACAGCTTGAGAATGGCAGGTCTGGGGAGAGAGGTAAGCAGCAGCTTACGACAGAGAAAAGTGCAGAGGACTGGAAATCTACATCACATTAAATGTGAATAATGGCTGATTTGATGAGCAAAAGCAATGACAAAGCTTAAAAAACATATTCAAAGTTATTTACATTTTTCTGCAGTTTTTGAACCTGCGGCTACCCTACATGCACATCTTGTGTCTCATTAATTAAAACGCTGGAGTGAGGAAAGGAAAACCGGAACTATAATAAAGACTGAGGCACGTTTATCCAAAGAATCAAAACATCAGTTTCTGCATTTATATAAAACATAAGAAACAAAGGAAAAACTTGTGTGAAATAAGGCAGAATACTCTGTTATGCTGCTTTCATTTATTAGAGATTACACCTCAGAAAAAAAATACTTAAAAGAAGTTTGAATAAAATCTTTATTAAAACTTTAAGAACACATAATAAATAGTAATAAACAGAAGTAAACAAAAAGTTAACAGAACAGGAGCATGCTGAACTTTAACCTTCATGAAATGTAAGATAGAATTATAAATGTAAATCATTTTTGCATTCTCATTTTCAGAACCACCACTCTTTTGCCTATATGTTTAAGACTTGGCTGAACAGCTGCATCCAAGCCTTACATCACTAGTGTTGTAGTTCTCGAGATTGGTCTTGGTCTTGAGATTGGTCTTGGTCTCGAGACCGCTTTTTGATGGTCTCTGTCTTGTCCTGGACTCGACCGCATTTGCACTCGGTCCAGTCATGGACACTGACATTGAGGACTCTGGATTTTATTTCAAGACCGCAATTGTGGAAATATCACCAAATTTCCAGAATATTGTTCCATTTTATTCAATTTTATTGTTCATGTATTGGTTAAAATCCTTGGTTTTATTGGATGCAAAATGTACTGATTCAAATCCAAAAAAGATTGTGCTCCTCTGCCCTCTCCCAGGAGCACACCCCAGACTCCGCCCCAGCTTGGTCGCTGCTATTGCTGCTTGCGCCTGTATCATTTCACTGCAATTTGCATCTACCACAGAGCACGTGCAGTTTCATTCACAATGTGAACGTTTGATCTCGCTACGATCGTGTGTGTGCCTGATGTCGCGGGCTACAGAAATTAAAATGACAATGGCATGAATGCCAGGAGAAGTAAGAGCAAAAATTAAGATCAAATGAAAATTTCAGGCTTCCCATTCAACAAAAAAAATCTCAGCATGAACGGTAAATAACAACCTTCACGTATTATGATACACAAACCGAAAATTTAATGCAAATTTTAGGGCTGCAACGATGAACTCAATTTGATTATTAAAATTCCTCGACACAAATTTGTTGCTTAGATGTTTCGTTTTAACTGCAGCTCAGGCATCTCCGTGTAAGCGGCGCATTTCATCCACATTAGCGACATACAATTCTCCGTTACTGTGACGGATTTCCATCATTTGGAAAAAAAATGACCCTTTAACACGAGTGGATCATCGCTCACAAGCATCCACAGCTGTTTGTTTCACACAGAGAAACATCTGCAGTATGGAAGTTAAAATATCAGATTAATTGTAAAAATGAAAAATTATTTCTGATCTGATACTTGATTAATTGATGGAGTAATCGATAGAATACTCGATTACTAAAATAACTGATAGTTGCAGCCCTACTTGTATTCAGAAAGCCATAGTCAAACATTAGTTTTCAGTGGAGCTATGAAAGGCCTTCAAGAATAAAAAACTACAGTTCACAGCAAGATGATGTCACTTCCTGTTGTTGCATTAAAACGTGATAGTTTATGCTCACAACAAGGTAACTGAAAGGTGCTTTTAGCAGCTGATCGATAAAACATCTGGATTATGTTTTTGTTGTGTATGCTTTTTATGTGATTTCTGCAAACCTGTTGGTGGATAGAACGGCACTCTGGAACACATTAAATTCATGATATACAAGTGTAACTCTTCTAGATTATATGCAAAAATTCTCTCTCTATTGATCTAATAAGGCCTGATTTAGAGTTCTGCGTCGATACTACGTATATAACCGAAACTCCCCTCTGAACCTAGCCTGACATGCACCTTGAAAAATTTAACTACATGTCCGCAAAGACTGATTAGTGCCTAGGCTTCAGAGGTGCTTTCCAGTTCCATACGTAGGCATCATCACTCAATTAGCAAGCGGGAGCAGCATTTAACAGTTAGCATTAGCTTGCTAATTAGCATTAGCATTCATTAGTTAAGAAAATTTCTAACTAGAACCCTGAGAATGGTCAAAATTTCCCATAAACACACTCCTAAACCTTGTGAAAAGCTTTGCCAAAAAAGTTGAAGCATCTACAGCTGCAAAGGGTGGGCTGACATCATATTAAACCCTATGAAATAAGACTGGGACATCACTTCAATTTATATGTATATGAAGGCAGAAGAGTGAATACTTTTACCAGTATAGTGAATGTTTTGATTTGAGCCATTAGCAGTTCTCCACACAGTGAGCATGTGGCTCACATGTACTAGTGAAATTTAAAGTGTACAAAGTGTGACAAATTATTTGGGCACTGATGAAAATGATTGTTTAGTTCTGACACTCTTATTAGCAAAGTTCAGCTTCATATGTAGATGTGTGTGATGCTGTATATGCAAGAAATGTAAAGTGGTTGGTGTGTTGTCTATTACATGAATGTGGATGTCTGGAAATGCTTTTAGCAGCTGATTGATGGAACATCTGGATTATGTTTTTGTTGTGTATGCTTTTCATGTGATTTCTGCAAACTCATCAGTGGAAGGAAACTGCACTCTGGAACACATTAAATGCATGATATAAATGTAACTCTTCTAGATTATATGCAAAAATGATCACTCCATCGATCTAATAAGTCCTGATTTAGAGTTGTTCATTGGTCCTACGTACATAACCGAAAATCCTCTATGGATTAACTTACTAATTAGCATTAGTGCTGGGCTGAAAAATATTTCTTGCTAGAGCCCTGTAGTTAGCATGGCCACCAATGACGGCAGATAAGTAAGTTGTTCCTCTGCCATTAGTACACTGAGCTAGTGGTGGGCAGATCGATCCAAATATCGATATTGATATTGCTCAATACCAGTGTAATGAGATCAATACTTTAGCTTCAGTTTCTCTCCTGTACGCAGTGCTGCGGATTCATCAAAGATGTGAGCTGAATGACTGTTTAAGTGCCGCTCCTGTCACACTACAGAGCACACCTGTCAAGTTTTGTATTTAAAAATAAGAGAAATTTTCCACTGCTGAAAATAGAAGTTGCTATATGACGTTATCACCTAATTTGCATAATTGGTCATTTGCATGTAGTTGCAATCAAGGCTGTAGGAGAGAGGAAAAACATCTTTGGAGAGACAAAAAGTGAAGAAAACAAATACCCTAAATATGTTTAGAACTACAAATGAACTTTATGAAATAACTTAATAACTTTAACTAGTCCCACATTACACAGATCAATTTTGTCCTGTATTGTTTTAATGTTAGAATATCAAATTTAACAAAAACACTGTTTTGTGCGACTGCTAGTTACATTCATCCCTCCTCCTTTATCTGGTCTACTGTTGCCAACTTGTGGAAGAAAACTTACTGTCAGCTGTCTCAAAGGTTGATAAAGGCCAAAGCGAGGTCCGGGAATGGGGAATGGGAGCGAGTAGGCAGGCTCGGTGTTAAAGTGAGGTCCGGAGGTTTTTGAGGGTAGAGTCAAAGTGAGGTCTGGGCGATGCCAAAGCGTACGAAGGGACACATTAAGAAGGCTTTATGTACACGAAACATGGTGACAGCGAAGGATTTCGCTATTACTAGTCTCTTTTTGGAAAAAAGTCGCTACAGGGGTCTGAAAAGCTGCTAGGTTGGAAACACTGATCCCAACTGAGGTCCAGTTGTTTTTCCTGGTTTGTTCCAGCTGTCGGCACTAACCTTGCGACAATTGCCACCCAGGCTACTACAGGTGGCAGTTCTCGCGAGACTAGTGACAGAATTCAGTTTGGAGTGGCACAGTAATGCTTTTTAAAAATTATTATATTAAAATATGGGAAAATAATAATACGGGAAGACGGTGGGACAGGGGGATAAAATATGTGAGTTTCCCGGCCAAAACGAGAGACTTGACAAGTATGGTAAAGAGCAGGCACACTTTGCTCCTCCGCTCCTCGCAGTGTTTTGGTGTTATACCGTCACGTGACACATAAGATATTTTACTTGGGAAAAAAATAATTTGCTATAAAACATTTAAAGCAAATTCCTGTTTTTGTACAGCTTGTTCATTCAAGAAAAAAATCCAGAAAACCAGAGGTAATGGTGTTTTATCCTAGCAGCTCTTGTGCAAGATCCCCTGCTGATTTGGGGCCCTTGCCATCTTATTTAAAACATACCGTTTCAAATTTGGGTTTTATAATTGACAGTGATCTTAAATTAGATCGCCAGGTTAGGGCAGTGGTTAAGTACTGCTTTTATCATCTTATGCAGCTGGTAAAGATTAGACCAATTCTTTTAAAACATTTTGAAACAGTAATTCCTGCATTTATTACAACTCGGCTCAATTACTGTAATGCTCTTTACCTTGGCGTTAGTCAGTCCTCCCTCAAGTGTCTCCAGCTGGTCCAGAATCCTGCTGCTCGGTTCTGACTGGAGCCAGGAGGAGGGAGCACATCACCCCTATCCTGGCTTCACTACACTGGCTGTCAGTGCATTTTAGGGTTCAGTTAAGATTCTCCTATTTGTTTTTAAATGTTTACATGGTCTTGCTCCATCTTATCTCTCTGAGCTGCTTAACCCATACCTTCCAGCTCGCTGCCTCAGGTCAGCTGATCAGCTGTTCCTGGAGGTACCGAGGTCAAAATTGAAGCTCAGGGGAGACAGAGCTTTTAGCATTGCTGCTCCCAAATGATAGAACAATCTGCCATTAGATATTAGAAGTGCCCCTTTATTGTCTACTTTTAAAACCCTTCTTAAGACATATTTTTATTCTTTGTCTTTTAATGTTGAGACTTTTGCTTTAGAGATATTTTTTATTACATTTTTGTATTATACTTTCTGAACACTACCTGGAAAAAATTTTGCATTTGTTCTTGAGCGATGATTTTGTACACTTCGTTTATGAAAAAAAAATCCAGACATAAATGTATGGGGAAAATTATTTTGTTAATGTTCTATTGTTTCAGAACAATAACTGTTATTTTGATAAAGTATTTTCTATTTACCTATAAACTTTGCCCAATTCTATCCTGGGTTTTAACTAATAATGATCCAAAGGGTAAAAAAAAATAAATAAAAAAAATCACAAACCAGTTCAACTTCCTGAAAAATTTTCATAATTATTAAAACGTATTGGTATTAGTATTGGCGATACTGGCCCTGTATTTACTTGGCATCAGATTGATACCAAATCTTGCAGTATCGCACACCACTACATTGAGCAGCATATACACGAGGCGTGATTGACAGTGCTAAGACCCCCCTCCTGGCCTCCTTGTTTGTTTTTGACCGGAAGCAGTTCAGGGAGGAGGTGGAGGAGCTCAATTTTTTTCACAGATTATCTGTCTCATACTGTCGTGACATGGTGACAGCTTTATTAATAAATATTTTAAAAAGATTTTTTATTTATTTATAAAAGTTACATACTGCAGCTTTAATCTGTATAAGAGAGAAACTTTTGGCTTTAGTTCTTACTTAGAATAACGTTTACTTTCGCTCCACCTGAGCTCACCCTCTCTACAACAGCTCTGCCTCTTTGTGCTTGTGCAGACAGATTACACATAAAACAGCTGCCTGCTACTGTTGTGTTATCAGTGTGCAAGAGCGTAATGTTGTAATGCTTTGTATTGACAACCATTCTCCTAAATATGTTTCTACTGCAGGTCTTTATTTAGTCACTAACCAGGGATTAAAGTATAATAAATATTTTGGCGGGGAATGGGGTCCTTCCAGTACTGAACGATTGCTACTGTTAATAGCTCACTAGCAGTGTTTATGGTTATAGCAATCTGTTCTGGGAGGTGAAGTAAAAAAAAAAAAAACAGCTGAAATTCTCAGAAAAGCGAGCACAACAAAAACATGGCAGAGACTGGTGGAGCTGTGGAAAAAAACATGTCAGCAATGATCCACTTACTGTTAAGGAATTCATTGCGGCGACAGAACTTTTTAGAATGTGAGTTTTCTTTTTCTAACTCCTGATCCATACTCCAGTCCAGTAGGTGGCCCTACAGCATACCAAGACATTTTGGACAATTCATGCTCCCAACTTTGTGGGAACAGTTTGGGGATGGCCATTTCCTGTTGCAACATGACTGTGCACCAATGCACAAAGCAGGACATGGATGAGCGAGTCTGGTGTCGAAGAACTGAAAAACTGCACAGATTCCTGACCTCAACTCACCTTTGGGATGAATTACAGCAGCGACTGTGAGCCAGGCCTTCTCGTCCAACATCAGTGTCTGACCTAACAAATGGGCTTCTGGAAGAATCTTCAAAAATTCCCATAAAGATAGTCCTAAACATTGTGGAAAGCCTTCTCAGACAAGTTGAAGCTGTTAGAACTTCAAAGGGGGGACTGACATCATATTGAATCCTATGGATTAAGAATGGGATGTCACTCAAGTTCATATGTATGCGAAGGCAGACAAGCAAATACTTTTGGCAATATAATGTATATTTGCATGCTGTGATACTGTAGCATATTTGATACTATGTGGCTATTTAGGGCCAGGCAACCAAATCAACAGTAAAACCTATAATGCCAGAAAACAAACCAGCTTTAAAAATTTTGGATCAGAAGCCAGTAGAGTGGAATTATTGTAAAATTCAACAAGCATATAGTATCTTAAGCTTTGAGAAGTTCATAACTTTTCCTCTTTTAAGTTGAGTTTTAAATGTGTGAATGGTCTTGCTCCAACTCAGCTAGAGGATTTGGAAATTCAGAAGTAAAGGTGTAACCACTAGGGAGCTTTTAACGGGAACTGTAAGTTACCAAAATGTAAACAACTTTAGGCCAGTCTTCTTTTACAGTTAATGAGCCACAGATTTGGAAAACTTTGCTACCAGAAATAAAAACATTAACTGATCTTTAAAAAAATGCAAAGGAAAAATTGTGGCTCAGATTTCTGTCTTATTTGTGGTTCCTAGGATACTTAAGAGTAGAATGAAAGACAGAGCCTTCAGTTTTCAGGCCCCTCTTCTGTGAAACCAGCTCCCAGTTTGGATTTGGAAGACAGACACCCTCTCTATTTTTAAGATAAGGTTTAAAACTTTCCTTTTTAATCATGCTTATAGTTAGGGCTTACCCAGAACCCTCCCTTAGTTACGCAGCAATAGGCCTAGGCTGCTGGAGGGTTCCTTGAGTGTTTCTTCTTCATTCACCACTTTTCACTCTGTTCATACACCACTCTGCATTTAATCACTAGTTATTACCTCTGGCTCTCTTCCACAGTGTTTATTGTCCCTCCCCTCACCCCCAGCTGGTCATGGCAGATGGCTGCCACTCTCTGAGACTGTTTGTGTCAGAGGTTTCTTTCTGTTAAAAGGAGGTTTTCCTGCCAACTGTTGCCAAGTGCTTGCTCATAGGGGTTCATCTGATTGGAGGGTCTTTACTTTACAAAATAAAGCATCTTGAAACGACTGTATATAGATAAAATTGAAGTGAATTGAAAACAAAAGTAAATCGCTGATCATTAAAATGGTTCTTCTGCCATTCTTAAATATTTCTATTTATTTGTGTTAGCTGTTGTTTTATTATTGTTGTTATTACAAATAAGCTGTGGTTCAGAGTCCTATACACATTGCATCGGTTGCATTTTTGCTTAAATGCAGCTTTGTTAATCTGTTTCATCCCTGTCATATAAATACTAAAATACAAAAAACAAATACAAAGTTTCATACTTCTCTAGATAGAAAATACTGACTTGAATATGGGTTCTTTGCAGTGATTTGACCTCTGCTCAGTAGTGAGCTCTACCACAACACACTGCTACAACGCACAAGTATGAATTCTCATGTGTTTCTTTAAGTGCGTCCTCTGACTGAATCTTTTCCCACAGATGCTACAAGAATGTGGCTTCTCGCCTGTGTGAATTCTTATATGAGTTTTCAGTACTGATTTCTGAATGAATTTTTTCCCACAGATGCTACAAGAATATGGCTTTTCACCTGTGTGACTTCTTAAATGAGTTTTCAGTGCTGATTTCTGAATGAATCTTTTCTTACAAGTGTTACAAGAAAATGGTTTCTCACCTGTGTGTACTCTCATGTGATTTATGACTCCTGATGAGTCAGCAAATCTTTTCCCACAAGTGTTACAACAATGTGGCTTCTCACCCGTGTGACTTCTTATATGACGTTGCAACTCCGATGTCTGAACGAACCTTTTCCCACAGATGCTACAAGGATACGGCTTCTCACCTGTGTGAGTTCTTATATGGCGCTCCAAATCTGATTTTTGAATGAATCTTTTACCACAGGTGTTACAACAATGTGGTTTCTCACCTGTGTGAATTCTCAGATGTGTAGTCAAGTTGGATTTATTTTGAAAAGTTTTCCCACAGGTGTCACATTGTGCAGACTTTTTCCTTGTGTCAGTTTGTCTCTGACTGTTTGACATAAGAGTGTCTACTCTCTGACTGTGATGTCTCCACTTCTTCAGCTCTGCATTTCTAGTTGATCCTGAATCCACATGCTGGCTTTCTTTCTCATCTTGTCTCTCTGCTTCAGGGGGGCTGTGAGAAAGGAGCTGTTCACTCTTTGGTTCTGCTTCACTGTGGTCATGTTCCTCATAAGTAGGAGTCACCATAAAGGTAACAGCCTCCTGTTTCACTCCAAGCAGCTCTCCCTCCTGACTGTTGCAGAGTTCCTCCTGTTCCTCTTTAATTTGTGGAGGCTCTGGGTTCTCCTGGTCCAGTCTGGAGTTCCTCTCCTGGTTACAGACCTGCTGCTCTGTGAGAACATCCTCTTCCTCACAAACGTGTTGCTGTTGGAGGTCTGAAGAGATAAAGGGAGAAAAAAAAATAGAAAAACATTTGAGCAAATATATTCTGATCCAAACCATTAGCAGGTCTCTACATAGTAATCATGTGACTCACATATACCAGTGAAATTTAAAGTGTACAAATGTGACAAATTATTTGGGCATTGATGTAAAAGGCAGTTTAGTTCTGACACTCTCATTAGAAAAGTTCAGCTTCATATGTGGATGCCTGTGATGCTGTATATGTATGAAATATAAAGATGTTGGTGTGTTTTCTGTTAAATGAATGTGGATGTCTGGATTGGTTACTGTTATAAGGCATGCTTTTCAAATTTAATATCACTGCTAAGCCAACACACAGATCATTGTTATTCTGTCATCTTAGCTTTTTTAATGTAAGATTTGTTTTGATTTTGCATCATGAAGCTTAAGCATGAGTTCAATACAAGAACATCTGTATCACTCATCTGCCTGCTTTATTGGGTGCTCAGCTGTTCATCGGTTCCTTATATCACATCCTCTTTCTCACGGTGCCAAACTCAACACTGGCACAATTACTCTAGTCCAATAATTTTCTTGTCCACCTTCTGTGAGCCAATCAGCCTCCTTTCTGTGTGTTTTTACTCTCAGTGCTCTTCTGTCATTCTTATTGGTGCAACCACCTAACCCAGCCACAGGGGGCCACAAGCCAGTGTACTTTTGTGCTGAATCAAACATGCAAATCATCAAGAATGTGATTTCCATACCGGATTGGTCATGGCCCGGGTTAATAATGACTTCCTTTGGTGCTGTTGACCAACAGGGTGCTGGTGCAGACAGTGCTACTGTTGGCCAAAGACAAAGGAAGAGGAGAGGGGGAGGCATGTTAGGAGGCAGCAAGAAAGAAGGTAAGGCTATGTAGGGAGTATGATTGGTAAAGGGAGAGAGCCAGGTGATATGATGGAGAGATGCAGGTAGATACACCAGGTGGAAGAAAAGCAAGGCTAGGAGCACTGGAGGTGGATTCAAGCTGTTCTACCATGGTATAGATATAAAGATAAAGAGTGTATCAATAATAGAGGTGAAGAGAGTATAAGACCAGATCATGAGCTGGAAATTGAAGGTGTGATCTTGAATGTTGTCACTGTGTATGCCCCACAGGTTGGATGTCAGTTAAAAGAGAAAGAGGAATTGTGGAATAAATTGGAAAAACTGGTGGAGTGTTCCCATGGGGAAAGAGTGGTGATTGGAGCAGACTTCAATGAACATGCAGGTGATCACACACATTTACACTCCAATGAGCAACTTGGGGTTCAATATCTTGCCCAAGAATACTTTGGCACGCAGACTGGAGCAGCCAGGGATCAAACCACCGAGCTTCCAATTAGTAGATGACCTGCTCTAACTCCTGAGCCACAGCCACCCCACAAGGGAAGGGAATAGAGGTGATGAGGAGGTGATGCGCATGTATGGTGCTAAGGAGAGAAATGCAGGAAGACAGGCGGTGGTGGATTTTGCCAAAGGATGGAAATTACTCTGGTGAACACGTACTTCAAGAAGAGGGCGGAATATAGGGAGAGAAATAAGAGTGGAGGACGGTGCACAGAAGTGGATTACATCATATACAGACAGTGTAATCTGAAAGAGATAGGAGATCATGCTGGAAAGGATGGCAGCAGTTTAGAGTGATTAAGGATAGACATGTAAATATACTAACAAGTGAAGTGAGTGTTTTGAGAAGATGGAAGGAATATTTTGGGGAACTGATGAAGTAAAAAAATGAGGGGGGGGGGGGGTGGAGGACAGTTAATGAATCAGGAAGTGCAGAGGGTTAGTAAGGAGGTCACAAGGGTCGCTATGAATAGCATGAAAAGTGGAAAGCCAGTTGGTTCAGATGACATACCCATGGAGGTATTGAAATGTCTAGGAGAGAGAGCAGTGGTCTTTTAACCAGATTGTTAGGATGGCAGAGGAACTAGAGTAGAATAAAAAAAGAACAGAATGCCTTTATTGTCATTATATAGAATGTACAATGAGACTGGAGAAGTGCACTGGTACTCATTTTCAAGAACAAGGGTGGTGTGCAGAGCGTAAAATAAAGCTGATTTAGGGATAAAGCTGATGAGCCACACAATGAAGATATGGGAAAGAGGTGTTGAGCAAGGTTAAGGAGAGAGGTCATGATCAATGAGCAGCAGCATGGCTTCATGCAGAGAAAGAGAATTACAGATGTGATCTGGAAATGAAAAGACAAATTCAGGCCAAAGAGATGCATTCATGCTGCTTATTGCAGTTGGGCCTTCAATTCTTCCTGTGCCTCTAAAAATAAATCTAACTTTGAGCTCTGATTAGGATCCTACATGAGTCATATTCATTTTTATTAAGACCTTGAGAGTTTTACATACCTATTCTGTGGAACTTTATTTCAGGTTTCCAGGTGGTCTCCAGCAGTCTGAGTTGCTCTCCATCAGTCAAGATGCCTTCAGCCTCCTGCTTCACTCCAAGCTGCCCTCCCTCCTGACTGCTGCAGAGTTCCTCCTGTTCCTCTTTAATCTGTGGAGGCTCTGGGTCCTCCTGATCCAGACTGGAGTTCCTCTCCTGGTTACAGATCTGCTGTTCATCCAGACCCTCCTCTTCCTCACAGTCATGTTGTTGTGGGAGGTCTTGAGGAACAAAGAGATACAAGAGCAAGGTCACTAATGTGATGATACAAAAACACACATAAAACTATTTTACAAAAGCATCTATTAGAACCTGAAAAAAATGTTGATCATTTACATACAAATGTTTTGAAAGACAGGGGGCTTAGATTGTGACATGACTGGTGCAACAGTGAGGTGTTGATCGGTTCGATAAAATATATGAATATACAATGTTTTCATCAGCTGGTGGCACCCTCAGATGCCACGAGGTACTGCAGCTGTTTGCGGTGGAATTTTCAGGTACTGTAAACCTCCTTGATGCAGAAAATGAATGAATGTTTTCCATGTTTGAAATGATCGAGTTTAAAATTTTAGAATTCAAATGTGTCACTGTCAGGTTAGAAATAAAGGCAGCACTGAGCAAATAAATATATTAATTTGTGAATTTACAAGCTTAATAATTTGCTGCCAGGGGAGCCCGAGTGGCTTAGTGATGAACACATGCATATGCTGCGTTGGGGTGCAGGTTCAAGTCCCAGCCTGTCGCCAGCTTGCCCGCGTGTCCTTCCCCATTTCCTGTCTCTCCCACTGTGGCCAAAAATAGAAAATAAATAAATTAGGGATGTGCACAATTACTCGACTAGCTGACTAGTTGTCACTATTGTTACTAGTCAGAACCAGACGTACTAATTGGTTAGCCTAATTATTAAGGTTTCAATTAACCCAGTGCAGGTAAAAGTTTGTCCTAAATGTTATGCAGCCCTCTGCCACCACATGGAGCTGCAGCCCTTATATCCTTATAGAAAAATGTCATAGCGTAAGCGCACCTCCAACGAAACACCCTTCCTTCCCTGCATTTCTGGTTTGTACAAAGAAGCAAAAAAAATAAATAAAAAATAGCAAGACAAATGTGTTTGGGCCTTCAAAACACAGAGTAGGACCCAGGAGGGAAAAAGTGCCAGCATTTTATTTTTCTGTTGGCCGACATCGCATGTAAAACACCGGGACACGACCAAAAGGTAATTAACACACGCAATGCACATGTACAGGTATGCAATAACACCAGCCACTTACATCGTAGCAGCTGAAATCTGAATCGGGGTAAGCTGGAGGAGGAGGCCGGGTGAGAGGGAGGTCTGGGCTCCACTGATGCCACCCCGGGTTGGAGGATGAAAATGGATGTATGGATTTTTGTATTGTATTCTTTTGATGCGTGTCATGAACTGTAGAGCAACGAGCATCGTTGATAATGCGTGGGACAATGCGCCACACTTTTAAGTCGCAATTTATTCATTTTTCGGATGTTATTTTCTCATATTCAATGAGCGTGAAAATCGTTTGCAGTAACGCGTTTTCATATATTTATATCAATTGATTTTATGTTTTTATTCTTTGGTGTTTGGAGTATAATGTGCAGTGTTCACAGTTAAGCAGCAAATAAAGTGCGATTCATCAAAGAGCTTGATTAATGGTTTCAAATGCCTTTGGACAGCTTTTGACATTGTCCATTAAACAGGCATAAAATTTAATTAGATATCTGAGTGTTTCTTAGTTTTAGACCAGTCGGTTAGTCTAATATTTTTCCCTTGTTTAGTCGACTATGAAATTAGTTGCCAGGAACATCCCTAAAATAAATAATTTCCTGCCAGCATTGCTCTTGTGCCATATTTGCAGCAACAGTGATGCATGTTGTTGTTATATTTTTATGTTCGGTGCAGGTCATCTGATAATGTCTCTGATCAGAGTAGGCGTTTGTGATGAAGAAGAGAGAAAAAAGGAATCAAACAGTTCCTTTTATGTGAGCGCACACTGAGCCTGAAGCAGAAAGACTGGCTGAACAGAGAAAGTTAAAAACCACAACAACAACAGAGTCAAAATCCCATTCAGGGGTTCTGATTATGAGCCATAATGTTGTGACCATTTAAAGTAGACTTACTACGAGCTACAACACTGTGGAAATGATGGTATGTGCTCCTGTAGGAACCACAAGTCTGTGGTGGAAAAGAACTACTCTACCCACAATCCTACACTGAAACAGCAACATCTCTGATTTGTGGAGGTCGCTGTTACCATGGGAGTGTTTGAACTCTGCACAGCCCGTTGAAGATGACTGAGTCGGTCAACAATACTAACGGGTGTCATTCAAACATTTTTGTCTCTCTGATAATGTCTCTGCTGCTACCCAGGACCTAACCTAGCAGCGACCGTGGACCTGCGACTGTCCAACATACTCCATCAATGGACACTGAACCACGGCACTGATAAATATCCGGTTTAGCATCTTCTAGTCAAGTCACTGACACTTAAGAATTTGAGCTTCAACAGCACAGAGTTGAAAACATTTCCATACCTATGATGTGTGAGTTTGTGTCGGGTTTCCAGCTCATATCCAGCAGTCTGCGCTGACGGCTGATCTCCTCCTCATACTGGACGATGGTTTTCTGAACCTCTGAGAAGATTTCTTCACAAACAGCAGTTAGTCTCTCCTTGATGAGCTCTCTCAGATACAGAACTGAACACATTGCTGCTCAAACTGGGGCTGAGCGGGTCGATCCAAACAGCGATAGAAGCGATAACGACGTTGGTATTCGTATCAGATCGAGGATAACGCGATAGGATCAATACTTTATTTTGTGTCGGTCCTCTAAATTCAGTCCACTGCTCCAGCTTCATCACACAGCAGCCATATCTACGCCTTGCTCCTCCCCCTTTTCCTCTGCTCTGCTGTGGTTTGCTGTCAAGCGGTCACATGACTCAGAAACACACGCCAATTTGTTGAACGTAAGAGTTAAGTCGTCTCTGGCGGATTATGTCCTCCGAAGGCCGATTGCGTCACAGCAAGGCGATAAAGGATGTGTCCTTAGAGAGAGGTCTAAATTTGTTCTTTCTCTGAGTTATCCAGTGAAACTATTAATTATCTGTTTTTTCAGTGCATCTATGCCAGAATATTCTGGACTGATTTACAACATAAAATTAGGCTGAAAACTGGACAAACGATTCAACATATAGAGAAGGACATCATGTTTAGTTTTGAGGATAACGACAAAGACTTCACCTACTTCATTCACCTTCTGCTGCTCCTGGGAAAATCTATTCATAAAACCTGATAGACTCCAAGCCAGATATTGATTACTTCTCTCAATAGCCTCTGCTATGCAGCACCACAATTAAAGAACTGGAAAATAAAAAAGGCAATTAAAACTTTGGACAATTTTCATGTAAATCAGTGTCTCTGAATTACATTCATATTGTTATTCTGTTATTATTATAATTTTTTTATTCCTCCAATTTTATTTCCTATCATGTGATGTCCTGTATGTACCTGTAAACTGTTAATAAAGTTTGTAAAAAAACAACAACAAAAAAGCTTCCTTGTCTGCAGGAATTTGAGGCTGTATCCTTCAATGGGTCAACCAAAATGGTGGTGGGTCAGTCACACCCTCTTAAAAATTTTTAAGAATATTTTTGAGATGGCAACTAAGTTCACTTGATGAGTGTTTCAGCAAAGTTTCTACTTTCTAAGCATTTATAAGGAAAGAGAGCCAAACTAAAAGAAACTAGCTAGCTAACTACAATACATAATGCTAATAATGATGGTGCAAATGGAGGATAAGTCTCTGCAGCTGGAAAATATGAAAGCCAAAATAGTTAAAGAAAAACTAAAAATTAAGGAGATTCACTCCTATGGTTGTCAGGCAGAAGATGGTGAAGAATTAATCTTTTTCCTTAACACACCAGTGAAACAACCAATGAAAAAGGCATGAGGCAACTCCAAAACTAAAATATGACACAGCAAATCTCCGTTTGAGGAGCCAACACTGACACAACTACAAAACACCACAATCACTGCAGTCACTCTGAAAACTGCAGAAACAATGCTCACTTCTTGAAAAAAGTTAATAAGCTGGAGCTTAAAGTTAGTGACAGAGACCACAACAGCCAATGATTCAACCTCAGACTCTATGGTTTTCCCAAAAAGGGAAAGACAATGACATCATACCAGACACAGAAGCTGGGGTGGTTGTTCTGGGAATAGATATTATCCGCCGCGCAGAAGAGGATCCAGCCAACCAGTGTGCAATAATCAGATTCCTGTCCAGAACAGCACAGGATATGGAGAGGATCAAAAAAGTGCTGCTACTCGAAGAACAACTGGCTCAACTTTAAGGAGGACCTGACAGCAGCAGATTGAGAAACCAGCTTTGGAGGAAGCAAGGAAAACAGGACACAAGGTCTATTATGTCAGGAATAGAAAGAGATCAAAAATGTGATGAAGAGATACTGTATTACAAATAATCCAGCAGCTGCCCTATCACAAACATGGAGATGTCTATTGGCAGCAAAGCCACCGATTTTACAAAGGAAGATGAAACCAAAAAATTGTAAAAACATGAAGAGGTTAAACACAGACAGACAGACAAAGCAGCAGCATGTTAGTGTGTCAGAGGAAAAGTATAGTATTAAAAGCTCTGTATGAATGTATGTGAGCTTTAAGCTGTTTGCTCAGTAAGACTGGAAAAATGCTACTATATTAATAAAGTTTAGCCTGTTTAAAGCTGGGAAAGAAATGCGGCAAAAATACAGACTGAGTAAGTTAACAGACTTCTCATTATCACAACTCTGTCATTAAGACACATGAGGATCTGATGGATTACAGTTGTTAACCATTGAATTCATGTTCAATGGACAGTTTTTGTTTTTATTCTTTCTGCTGCAACCTCAGATGGGTTTAATCGTATAAGAATAAAGATTGAATATAAAATAGAGTTCAAACACAGGCTAATTTAATATGCAAATGTGATAGACAGGGCCAGTAATGTAATGTATAACTATGGATGGCTATGGATTTGACTCCTGGCTTTCTTGATCCTTTTAGTTGGATGAGGTGGTAGAGATGAAGGAAAACGTTGTGAGCTGAGCATAAAGTCTTTACTTTTGTGGAATAGTAACATCTGTCCTGCTGCATTTCTCTCTTTTGGACCATATCTACCCAATACCACTGTTCTCTTCACCTAGATATCTATGTTGAAGTCTCAACTTCCTCTGCCCTGGGGACACTCTGTATCACATCATTCAGCTGGTGTTTGAAATGAGGAAACATACAGAGGGTAACATGCAGCAAACATGTGACACAATTATACACTGGAATAAGCTCATTAGAAAAGGCCCAAAAAGCTTCACTTTACAAACGAGTTGACCAGAACGTCCTGAAACTGACAAACTGGACTTCAGTCGAGCATCAGAGGACTTTCTACCTGTGCTCAGAAAGCCGACCAGCCACCAGTTTGAAGAACAGCAGAATTTGGGAGCTCTGCAGGATGCCCACAGTTTTAATTCCAAATCTACTCGCTTTATGTCAGACAAATATTGTTCTTTTAAAAGTGAATAAATGAATTATATTATATATGAAGGAAACAAATATCCTTCTTTTAATGTATTGCAGCTCTACATTTGTCTGAAAGCTTAAGCTACTCGTATAGTTAGTATATGGAAAGCAAAATAATCAAATCACAAGCAGTGACCATTTTGGATGCTTGTGATAAAAATGAAGGGTAAACTGATGCAAATCTTCCTTTATTGGCGAAGAAAATCATGCCATATCAAAGTTCTGAATAAGATCTCAGAGCTGTAAACAGGCTGATTTTTAGATAAGTGGGTCTAACTATTTAAAACTTTTACACCAGTCCCTCAAGAAGAGAGAGAGCAGCCTGTCTGTTCTCCCCCTGGTTCTCATCTACATCTCTCAAGCCCCTTTTATCCTAGATACATTATTTTAAAATCAAGAGAAATGGGAGTTTTGAAAATGAGTTGCGTTGCTCTATTAACCTCCTTCCAGTAATTCAAAACCTTAGGACACACCTAAACAAACGTGATAATGATCGCTGGAGAAAATGTGGCTGCCAGAATGCCAATTGGCAGTGCCTCCTGAATAATGTGCACTTTGAGACGGGGTGTAATGTAACATAAGATACGTTTCCAGCAATATTATTTCAAGGTGTGAGATTTTGTACTCATCCACTGTGATATACAAATCTGCTCCCATTCCTCATCTGTTATGACTAAAGTTCCCTCTCTCCCATTCATCTTTAATGTATTTTGTTGAACAGCTATTCAGATTACAAATACTTTTATATAGTTGTGAAATTATACCCCTGGTAAGTTATGATTTATATCCCTTTATAAGAAGTTGAATTAGGGGGTTCTATTCATCTCCATCACTTCATTTAAATTCATGGTTATAATTTCTTAATTGTAAGTATCCAAAATCAAAATTATTTTACATGAAAATTGTGCTTGCAAAGCACTTTGCAAGCACAATTTTCATGTAAAATAATGTGGAATAAAACTACTTAAAATCAATGCATTTAAAGCTCTTCAGTAAAGTACGTTGAGTACAAAAATATACTAAGTTAATTCTCCCACTGTTCCCATCCATACTCTGATTCAATAGTGCTGATTGATAGTACTGAAGCACAGTGACACTGAATAGGGGCTAATCATACTTTTTTTAAAAATTTAAATAAGTTATATGAGATGAAAAACAACAAAGAATTTATTTTTTCATTTAATCCTAGAAGGTATTAAGTCCATGATATCCAACAGTTCTGTCATGAGTTGGCTGTGTGGCCGGCAAAGTGAGGACATAAAGGTGGAACTCCAGAGGCAAAACATAAACTCAGAATTCAGCTTTATTGCAGTTAAATCACAAAAAATAAACCAAAGCATTACTGAATAAGGCTGGCCTGAACAACATGGGACTGGGAGACACACACCCATGAAGGAGGACAAAACTGAGAGATAAGTGAGAGAGAACACAGAGGCTTGACACAGATCAACAAAGAATTAAAGACAAAGAAATAATAACCCAAAACAAAACTCAGATAATGAAACTGAGATGGACTGAGCATTAAAAAAACAAACAAACCAGGAATTACCAAAAGAATTAATTAAAGAAAAAAATCACATTAAACTAAAAATTAAACAAAGACATTACCGTATTTTTCGGACTATAAGTCGCTCCGGAGTATAGGTCGCACCAGCCAAAAAATGCATAATAAAGAAGAAAAAAACATATATAGGTCGCACTG
>JASGAU010367450.1:0-28548 GCA_030220045.1 Australoheros facetus
CACACACACACACACACACACACACACACACACACACACACACACACACACAAAGTAAAAGCATGAGAGTTGGGTTGCAGAGTAATTGTTTGGAATGAGATGGGATATTATTTGAGCCCTGAGACAAGATGATCCAACCACAAAACACATACAGATGTGAAGTAATGAGTTGGGTTAAGGAAAATTGCCTTTCTTTGGCTGGTTTGCTTAAATATTTGTCAGCAAGAGAAAAACTCAATTTATTCATATTCATCAAAGCCAAACAGTGACAGCAGAGNGTGTTTAATCAGAGAAAACATAAAAAAAAAAGAAGACTGAAAAATATTTTCCACTTTTGTCTGTTGAAAGAATTTACTAGCATGTTCATCTTGGCAAAGCGACTGTGATCTGCACTCGTCAGCACTGCTTCAAATCTTCTTTGCGGAGTTCACATTTTGTTCAGTCATTCCGTTTCAACTGAAACTTGTTTTTTTTTATGTCGGGCTTTTGATGCGGACAATTGGAAAAGGAGCCGCAGCTCTTTGTTTATCCGAAGGGAAAAAAAAAAAACCCTCAATGTCAAAGGAAAGACACACACGAGATCTCTGCCGGCGCATATGTTACATTACTTACTTTTCTAATTGAATTCATTTATTTATCTACAATTAATAATTTATGATGCAACACACAGCGGTATGCAAATGAACAGTTTAAATTTAATGAGTTTTTAATGACCAAACAAATAATTAGCAGAGCCTGGTGTGGTGTGCATGTAATTTGAAAAGACATGAATTTGAGAGCTTTGTTCGGTGTTTGAGTGCAGACAGCCCAAGCTAACTTACTTATAGAGAAGCTTATGCAGCAAAAGAGCTCTGTGGTATATACAAAAGCATTGTAAAGTCATTACCTCAAGGTCATTAGGAAGTCTCCAAAAGGGCAGTTGTGGACATGTAATGCTCAAGAAGTAATGCGAACCATTATATTCCACACAATCACAGCAAACAGCAAAATAGAGGCACATGCTCTGAATATAACTCACATGCTGACAACTGAAAAATCCACTACGGATATCCTAAATATTCTAACTATTCCCATCGGTGTGGGAGAAAAAGGCAGAAGGCTACATGCCACTGGAGCCAAATGGCATTTGATAATGGCTTTTTTTTTTCTCCACCAAACCTAAAAGACATTGTTAAGATTTACATTTTCAAATATATGCTGACCTTTTTTCCCTCCTCTCCTCTGTTCGCCTGTCATCAGCACTGTAATTGAATCAATATATTTCCTGATCAGCCCAGAGATTGAATAAGGTCACAGGAAGCCATGTGTGGACATTAAAAATCATTATTCTACTCAAATTGAGCAGAGATGGCATAGACCATTCAGGGTTCAAAATGAAATTATATTAGAGTCTATTACACTTTTACAATTATAGAGACGTCCCAATATTACAACGGGAAATGAAGTCATAATAAAAAGCCCAGGGGTGTATTACAAAGAAATGACCCAACTATTTTTTTTCCACTTTCACACTGTTATTGAATTGATGAAGAGAACTTGGTGACATTACATTCACTGATAAGTGACCTTATTCATGAAAAATAGAGGAACCTGATTCAGTTGCTCCATTTTCTTACTTCAAGTTTGCTGTGGAGCCATTTTCCACCTAGAAGACCACGAGGCAGGACTAGTGTGTGCACATTTACTCTCCTCACAGACACTTTCCGGGACAAGTGGTACTAATGTAGCTGCTAAAGCAGTTGCCGCTTTAATTGCCTTTAAGCATACATTTATTTTAATTATTCATTTATTTTCTGGGATATGGAGTATGGGGTTTTGCTTTATGCACATGTCTGAGCAGCAAAATGGCTAATTAAATAGCCCAATGGAGTTGTGCAATTGGAAGACAAAGTTTCAATCCTTTTAATCCAATACTCCAGAAAGAAAGTGTAAAATTAAATTAAACCACACTATTAACGGAGTTTTCAGTCTAAATTCTTTCAATTTATGTCCAACTATCAAATTAGATAAAACTGTCTTTTTAATTGGCTTGCTCACTGTAATGAATAACACTTATCAGCAATCAACTTATCAGTGCTGCATGAAATAAAAAAAAACTTTCCTTCTGGCTTTACAGTCATTCTTGTGGTCCACTTTCCCAAGGTTTTCACATTTACAGATCAAGCTCACACTGTATCTCAAATTAGACAATTACAGGGCTTCACAGTTATAAAGCGCCAACCTGAGATTGTTCCGTGTGGTCACATGTACATCGACAGAGGAGGAGGAGATTAATTTCTTCAGTTGTTCTATTTGTGTTTTCGATTAAAGGCGCAGCCCTGCTGGTCAATTAGGTGCGTTGGTCACAGTTTCTGCAAAGCTCTCACAGTATGCTTCTTAAAGGCTGGCAAATGACAGCGGGCTGGGAAACTCAGTCGCCTGGAAACGATGCCAGCTCCCACAGCCATCGCCATCCCCATCATCATCATCATCATCATCATCATCATCATCATCATCATCGCCGGATGTAAATAGCCTTTCATCTCAGGTGGAACAGAGCCGTTGAGCGAGCACATCCATGTTGCCCTGTTTAAACTCTGGCATACAGAGGGACGAATGATAATGAAAGGACCATTTTCATCGTCTATTCCACCTACACCTCTCCAGATTTTTTGAATATAAAACCTCAGAGTGGAACGTTTATGAAACACATAATGACAATCTAAATCAGTGGGTGGCATCACTCTATAAGGATTAGTGGGCTTGATGTAGTTCAACACACGAAGGCATACTTGTCGCCTTATTACTGTAAGCTTCAGAAGTCCTCCCTGAAGGAGTGAGTGAGTGAGGGAGGAGGGGAACACTCAAGTATGCCAAAGATCTCTGGCAGCAAATTAGGGACTGTGTTATACATTCAGTGTGGAACGAAGAAAGAGACTTGGCCTGTAACATTTTTCAGGTAGAGAGGAAAAAAAACCCTCTGAGGTAGATTTTTACATTGATTAAATGCCCAGAACCTTAATGACTCAATATGGCAAAGAAAGTCAGCAACACGAACTGGCCACTGTGTACATCTGAAACAGAAATGTGAGATTTTGATGTCTGCCTGTTCTGATTTTACTGTATCAGTTGTTTGCAGTAAAAAAAGGATGTATGTTAAACTGCATGTTGTTTTTAATGTAGGTCTAAAAAGTTTCTGACACAGCTCATTGTGGGATGGTAAATTTGGATCATACAATGCCATGTTAGACCCAGGACTCTATGCAGCCCTGTGAAAAACTAAGTGCACCCTTACTGGAAGGGTTTCCAGGTAAAAGCTTCCTCTCTCTAAAAAGAACATGGCAACCCAGCTTAGGTTTCAAAAGTTGCATCTGAACAAACCACAAGGATTCTGGAATAATGAGACCAAAGTGGAGATGTTTGGCCATAATGTACAGCACCATGTTAGTTAGTTTTTGTTGTTTGTTTAGAATACTTAGTGAATGGGTCAGGTTTTCGTTTCTGTACTGAGTTTCTAATGATTTTAGATTCATGTTTTCTTTCGCCTCGGTCATGTTTATATTATTTTTTCCAGTCTCGTGTAATTTCTAATTGATTCCTGCTGTTCTGCTGACCGACTGACCGACCAAACAAACGAACGAACGAATGAACAAACGAACAAACGAAAAATAGCAATGGTTTTATACTAAAATCAAGGCATTAAAATTAGATGTCGCAAACCGAAGACAATATATTTTTTGTAATTTAAATGAGTTTTGTCTATGTACTTGTGTTTTCTACCAGTTGTTACTAAGTCATAGCAACAATCTGACTATTAAAAACAAACAAACAAACAAACAAACAAAAACATAAAGTCAACAGAGCCGATGCATAATGATGTAAAAAGATATTAACAATCAACCAGTATTAAAAGATGACTGATCATGATGGGCACTGAATATCCCTAAATATCAGTGATTTGTCAGCCTTTATGCACATATTATTACTTGGAATAAATAAAGGGAAATAGATGGGGGAACATGTTGGTGAAGGCTAAGGGGCTTTAGTATTGTCAGAATCAGAAGTGAAACAATAATTGATGATACTCATAGGAGACAAAATGTACAGATGAAATGACAGTACATGAACACATTTTCATTCCTAAGTTCACACAAGGTTCTGTAGCTGTGGTGCTCTGCAGTCTGATCATCTCTGTTCTCAGCCAAACTAGCTGGCTCACTCTGTCACCCTGGTTTGTTGGAGGCCCGATGGTGATGAATGTCTTTTCCTTTTTGTGAAGTCCCCTTTACTGCTACAGCATGCCAAGCAGAATAAAAAACAGATTAAAGAGGCAGGAAACCAACACAGAGAGGATGTTTGGCTGGTGGCTATTGAGTTATCAGCCCTTTTCACACCTAATGAAACAACTTTCAGCACTGCAGCTTATTAAATATCCCCCAGTCACTGGGCAGAGCTGCAGAGTTTCCAGGCCCTGAGAAAGCTACATTAGATTTTAATTAAAAACAAACAAATTACCCAGAGCTCAATGCATCCAGGAAATTTAACTCCATCCAAATAGGACCCAACTTTTCACCATGGAAGGATTCCTGTGAGAGGTCTACAGGTATACATAAATAGCGGTTCATGCGGAGAGGGGAGTAAACACATCAAAGGCCTTTTATAGATCAAAAAAACATGCAAATTTAATATGATAAGATGGCAAGGAGACAGGGTCCAAACATCAACAAATACATCATGTGAGGCCGGAAAATCATTGGCTGATTTATTATTTGATAATCAACCTAATCTCTTTAACCTTCACTTTGGACACTTCTCAAAATCACATTAAAAGGTTAATAATCAAAATTCTTCTAGGAGATGCCACATCATACAGTAGCCTTCTTCTCTGGCGCTCTATGAGTAAAACAGAAATATATTGTTACATTATGCCATTATTTCTCTTGGTTCAAAGTGCTAAAATTGTCTTTTTGCCTTGAATTTTGGGTCTCATGGTTTCTCCTCATACTTAGTCAATGTCCTCTGTGTGAAACACATTCAGCTGATTATTTAAATATATATATAGAAATGAGCTATGGTGTGAACAGCTACATTAACATTCTTCTGTCACTGCATCGTGAGTGCATCATGAGACAAATGAAGACAGCTTGGAAGGAATCGGCTGCAAGACTGAAGTGCTTCTGTCCCAGACAGCTAAAACCAGTGTGAACTACTTCCCGTTCCTCTCGCCGCTTTTCTCCCCTTTTTTCTCCCTCTGGATTTCTGCTGTCCTCCAAGTGCACACATAACTGGCTTGTTCGTTTCATTTGGATTTGACCCCTGCTTACTTTACTTCCGATTGTGCTTCATTAAATGTCTTTCTGTCTCTTTCAGGGCCTTCCCTCTCTCGCTGTCTCTCTGAGACCCTCACTAAGTGGGAGAATTGTAACAAAAGGAAAGCCTCCAATGTGCAATTCTCAGTGGAGGGGGGCTGACCCTAACTTTAGGGAGAAAAAGAACCTGAGGATAATAGCAAATGAAGCCAAGGGCTGCATTAATGGGCAGACACGGCACACCGAGTTCCTTGTGCTGCCTTAACTGACAGACATGTATATTAATACTCAGCACTTTTTCTTTTTTTTTACTGAAGTGAAAGAAATATGAATATTCATCCTCATTTATATTTCAAGGCATTTCCATTCCTGTGGGGGCCTTGGTAGGTTTTGACCAATTTCCATCCCCATTACGAAAATGACAGCTCTCACTCTTGGGCTCTGACAGAGGTCTGCCCAATGCACAGGAGGTCCGACGAGGAGGGAGCCTGCGCTCATTCCCAGCTGTCCACAAACACTCATTAACAGAGGAAAATATCCAACGGAATCTCTGTGAGAATTTTTAATCACACAAAGGCCCTGCTAATTAGGCAGCTGATGGGGCATGGAGAGCACAAGGACGAATTCTTTAAACAAAGGACTAGAAACTTTAGGAGCCTTAATTACTTGGGCAAAGAGTTCATTCCAGAATGGCAGAGCACATCATTCCACTAATGAGACCAAGTGGCAGCACATATTAGTGAGAAATAATGTGGAAAGTTCAATTATATTGTGCTTTTGGAGCCTTTTCCCTCTTTCCCTTCCTGCTATTATGCACACATATAAGAAAAAGCCCAGGCCAGCGCAGGAAGGAGGCAGGGGTGGAGGACACGTAATCACTGGCACCAGCACACTGTTCCTCACGTGTATCTTGGCAGGCTTGATCATCTTAATTGCCCATTAGAATGTTCTCCTGTTTGAAAATGAATATCATTATGGCACCCAGTTCTGGCCTCTGCTGGATAAAAGACCTGCTGCAGTTTTGCCATTAAGTACCACATGTGTCTTGAATTCCAACCACACAATTGACTATCAATTTGCAGTAACCAAAACCTTTAGAAATATTATGAATTAAAAGGGTGCAGGAAGAGTTAATTAGCACGATGTAAGAGGAACTCTTTTTTTCTTGCTACACGGACAAAATAATCTTAAAGAGCATGTTGTATGTGGCCCTTTGTTGTTGCCAATTCTGTTGTTACTGTGTCTTTAGGGAGTCTCTCTTGGTCTTCCTTACTCAGTGTGCTGCCTTTTATTACAAGTCTGCTTTTGCTGAGATTTAATGTAAAAACCAGTGTCTTTTGGTGAAACCATCCTGCTTTTTCTAGGACAAAAGAAGTTTTCAAAATTAGGATCACCATTGTTCAGTGCTAAAAAAAGAGAAAAGCCAGTTAATAGCACTAGGCATAATCTCCAGGTTTGTTTCACAAAATATATGTGTAAATAATTGTGAATGATAATCAAGTACTGTGCAAGTAAAAGGGTAATATATGCGTATTCCCACCTGTGTAAAAGATTGTATTAAAAATCCTAATGCCCACATCAGGAGGTGCCTACATACCAATTACAGCAAGCAGGAAGCAAATTTCCCGTGAAATAAAACTGCTAATGGGAAACAGGCAGCATTCCTTATTGCCCACTAAGCTGGAACAAGAAAAAGAGGCATGCAGAGGAGAATGTCCACAACTGTCCTGGTTTTACCCACACTGCAGCCAAACACATCAAATGGCCAAACGCAAACAGGGCAATTAAATGCGTTTGCCCCCCAAGATGATGTCACATGCTCTTCTATATCAGCAAAGGCCATAAACTCACAGCTTAATTGTAGATGCTTTATGATGCGATTACAGCTATAATTTCATTCATCACTGAAAACAATCTGCTGGCACACACACATGTAACACAGACAGAGAGATGGCAAATAATCAATGGTCTTGGGCCCCATTTAGATCCATGATATTATGATTGTGCCAAACAAAACTAAAAAGCATTAACATTTATTTTTCCTTGGGTGGGGTTACAAGGGGGAAAAAAAAATCCCACCCAAGGAAACACATCCAAGGAAAGTGCACTGGTTAGCACTGTCGCCTCACAGCAAAAAAGGCCCTGAGTTCAAATCTTAGCAGTAAAGGGCCTTTCTGTGGGGAGTTAACATGGGTTCTCTCCAGGTACTCAAGCTTCCTCTCACAGTCCAAATACATGCGTTTTAGGTTAACTGGTAATTCTAGGTAAATTGGCCATAGGTGTGAATGTGAGCGTGAATGGTTGCCTCTGTGTTAGCCCTGGTTAGACCGGTGACCCTAAACTGGGGGGCTGGTATGAGCGGTTAAGAAATTAGATGGAAGGATGGATGAGGTTACAGAGGCCACTCACAAAGTGGGCCCAGCAGAGTTGACTTATCAGAGGAGTGTCACTTGTGAGAATGTAATGACGTATTGTCTGTCTGGACACATTAAGGACCAACTGCACAGCACCTCTTCTCAGTTTAGGAGAAAAACTGTGCATGGTTCGCATGCCTTCTCTCAGTGTCTTGTATTCGGAGGATCACATGTGGAGAGGAATGTGCAACACATGTACATGTGCACCAACACCAAGTACACACATTTTTGAGTTACACAAACTCAGCTCAAATCTCAGGAACTCTAGGTTTTGGGCTTGCAGTACTGAATATGTGCTTGCAGCATATACCGTTGTTCTACCTCTTTCTTGTCATGTAATGACTCGGTGACATCATTTGCAAATATTAAATAGCAATGAACTGTGGCACAAAATATCTCTTGATTTATAAATTATAGTCACAATGCAAACAACCAGTGGTCAGAAAAAATGTTTTAGTTCATTGAAAAGGTTCTTGAGAAACACTCTAAAAAAATGTGTGTGCAGAAAGTTGAAGTCAATTTTGAGTGCAATCAATCTACGTTTCTGCTTTAGCTGTGGCAGAAATGAAAACAAGCAGAAATCTGAATTGTTTTCCCTGAAAATTTTATGTGACTTTAACTTTCTGCGCATACACATTTTAGAGTGTAGACTGTAAATAAAAGATGGATGTAGTAATTTGATCCATTGGTTTGGTTTTTTATCTAGCACAGCGGTTCTCAAACATTTTTTGAGAAGCCAAAGCTGAAAATGTTCAGTGTGTTCCACACACTCTACAGTTTTAAAAAAAAACAATTATTAACAATAAAAAAGGACTGATAGATTGAATTTTACTTTAAGGTCTGCTCAATAGCATCGGCAAGTTAGTTCGACTATATTTTTCACCACGTTTTCTGCACCCTACCTGCAGTGGCTCTGTGCACTTTCACTTGGGGACTTGCTACTGCTGGTAGAGATTTTCAAACAACCAAGTATCTTAGAATTAGTGTAATGCAATACAGTGTCTTTAATTTATTGACCTACTCTAAAAACAATCAAATGCACCATTTCGGTAACAGCTTCAAACTTAAAACAGCTCCCCCGCAACCACAGAAGACATTATCCAACTGTTTTCACAGGTCATGCTGCTCAGAAATTGATTTTTATATTTGAAATTGGTCAAGTGCTCCTTTTCAATATGAACATAGAATCACACGAGCCCATCTAAAAACTCGCCCTTACTAATATTTGTGTGATAAACCCTGAACCATACAATTTTGTTGTCTTCTTGGCTAGCTGTGTAGGTTAAATGCACACGAGCTGCATTCACAGTGAAGTCCTATTATAAAAGAAATTTGGAAATCAAGAGGATGTTGGCTGTGTGCTTCCTCCTGTCTGCAGAAAGTCAAACCCAGAGAGAATAGTCTGACCAGAGAAGACCCACCAGTGAGGGAACCTATTGATTTTTTCCCCCCATGCCTCTGCCAGGGTTGTTTGTTTCTTTTTGCCCATTGCCCCTGTTTTATTTACAGGCAGGTGGATCAATAGAGACACTTCCTCACTTGCCTGTTTTCAGCTTTATGAAAACATATCTTTCAGTCTTTTAAGTGCACTGGTAGACCTACATCAGTTCTCTGGCAGTTCAAAAATTTCATTTCAATTGATTGACAAGCGTAATTGTATAAGAAGATGGCTTAAAGAATGAAAAGAAATGCCGCAGCACTGAAATAAACTCTGTATATTTGAAAGCCTTAACAATTAAAAAACCTTGTAGGAAAAATGGCTGAGGCCATTATTTCTCTGACTACAGTATTAATGGCAGCAAGTGAGACATCTTGCTTCCTACTAAAGCAACAAGCAAGTAATTAAGAGGGGTTAAAAGCAGACTCAAAAAGCATAGTCATTATGTCAACCTTGTGTTTAAAAATATGGCTTCAGAAATTATAAATTGTCTCCAGAGGTCAGGGTTGATGAATGGGTCAACAAAATGTAGGTTTTAAATTGACGAGCAACATCATAATAATCAATGTATTCACATCCCAGGGTGTCAAATTCTGCTGTTTTGTCTGAATCACAGATTTATTCACAAGGTGCCCTTCGACACTGCCTTGCCCCACCGCCTGTGACAGTTTTGAACGTTGAGTGTTAACAGTTCTGTTAGAAAGTCCAACAAAGTCAACATAAGGAGGCAAGATGGTTGGTGTAGAATATTTGTGTCCCATTTGGCTTTCACTTTGCTTTGTTTTTACTCTCTGTTTGCTTTTAAAGGACCAAAACTATTTGGTTAGGTTTAGTACTCTGCAAACTGTAAAAATGAAACTGGACTCTGTGCACAATAATAAGATGCCAAGCATCCATATGTGATGAGTTGGGATTGACAACGCTGGTCTCACTGTCTGCTTGTTAAGTCTGAAACCATTAGCCATTTCCAGGTCTAAAAGCTGCTTTGGTTCCCAAAATCAAACAAACACTGAGACTCCACTGAGAGTTAAAAATGGTTCAGATTCTTTCAGCTCCAATAAAATGATTAGTGCGCTCTCACAGGTGTTGCAATACGGTTTAACTTCCTGGCATCCATAAAAAAGAGGATTTCCAAGGTTTAGCAGAGTTAGAAGCTAGCAGGAAGTTAGCTCACTAGTTTCCATCTAAAGATGATATACCATGTTCTGACTTAAGAATTTCTAAACAGCTAAAAACCTTCTATCACTTTGGACTTAAACAATGATGGAAAATTAAATAGCAGTGACATTTGGAGGGTTAGTGAAGTTGGGCTAGCTGACATATAATACGCACTACCTGGTGGCTAGCTACAGAACTGAGGTTAAGTGTCCATTAGCACTGGGAAGATGTAAGATGAGGGTTATATTTTTCTTCAATAAAAGTTTACATTGAGGGTCCACGAGACAAACTCCATCATGTGGCAGGAAGAAGATACCAAAAAATGGACCAAACCAGCTAAAAGAGCATTGGAGATGATTCCATGCTCAACATGAGGTTAGTCATTAATATGGTGCTGTGTGGTTTGGATTATGCACTATGAAGAAGTTGTGATCCTAAGTGCAACATCAACAATGAAATCTTAGTTGGCCTGAGAGTGATTCTTTTCTCAAACTGTAGTATATACAGTTTTTAAAAACTTAAACCTTAAAGCCGAGCCACATGTGAATTATGCTAATAAAAAACCAGAGAGGCCGAGAACGACCAGTGATTATTTTTAGGGTTGTTTCTTTTAAATAAAACAAAATGCGAAGAATTACAACACATTAAAAAGACAACAGCCTCAAGGAGGACCTTGGAGCTTGGACCAGGAAACAGGTTTGATACTCATCTCTTAACAAGCAGATTGTTTCAGCTGCAGTTTGACAGCACTGATGCAAAAGGATATTCACATTTCTTTGTGATACCGGTCAAAATGGCAGCATTTAACACCCTGCATATGAGAACCAGCTTTAATAACCAACTGGTTATTAGAAGGGAAGTTGAATGATGAATTAGATTTCTTGCAGATGTGATGGCAAAAATAGTAGTAGAGTACACGATATTCAGTATGTATTCTTTATAATGTCTGGCCTTCACTTGAACAGTTACAAATTGAACAACCCACCCCATATCTTAGGTCTCTGAAGTCCTGGGAGAACTGTCATTTGCTCTCCTCTCCCACCTCCTGTTGACTGGCAGGCTGTTCCTGCCCCGATGCACAATGCTTACATACTCATTTTGGTGCAGAGGGTGCTACACATTGAATTAAAAGAGTTCTGATTGATAAGGTAGTTGAAGGCAAATCTGCTCCCACTAATTGTCTTTCAAATGCCCTCATTAATCAAAGCGGAGCTAGTGTGGTGACGGGCGGTCCTGTCAGCCGCTCTGCTACAGGCTCTCCTCCGGCCGCTCACCTCCCAGCATGATGCCTGCTTCCCCTCTGTCAGGCGCCACTGTCCGAGGACTACTGGAGCACAGGCCATCCGTCCGTCCGCTGCACACCTGCCTTCTGCCAGACAGGATCTGACCGCCCCCTGCCACTAGGACAGCCCCAGAGACCAATTTAGCAGCCACTTAATGATTCATGACTTCAAGTGGTGGAAATGAGGGCAGCATATGATAACAGGAATAAACACATTTAATTAGCTCCTCATATACATTATTTATTTATTTACCTGCACTCTGATTAATTTATATATTTTGTGTTGCAGGGGTTTTTGGTATTCACAGCATCTGGTAGACAGCCTTTGTTGTGTGGTTGAGAGAGTGCTTTCTCCTACTCATCATTATGTGGATGTGTGTGTATGTGTGTCTGTGTGCATGAGCGGGTTGGGGGTTAGCAGTGTACCTCCTCCTTATCGGGTACCACCTCTTTATCGGGGGACCCTTTGGTTGGGTGGGGTATCAGCAGGGATTTGGCAAGCCCCCCACAATGAAATGAAACGAAATATTAGACTTTAAAATATACAGTTCCCCATGCTCTAAGTAGCCTTGTTTGTGGATTTCCTGACAGGTAGTTACTCCCCCAGTTTTCTTTGAGCATAGGGCATACATTTTCATGGAGGCACTAATCAAAGCGGTGCTGTGGCAAACAGCACAGCCACAGTAGGCCCAATCAAAGCCGCGTACCTGGCACTCTTCCATAAGGTGCTGGGAACGCTGATGTCAACTCTTACCCTAGCATCTGCCATCGCATCCATCACAGGTTGACTTCTTTCACTCTCGCTCTCACTCGTGAGCACAGACTGCTCTGTGAGCTCTCGCTCAACAGTCGGAGCGTGTTTGTGAACACGCTTCTAGAGAAAGTTATATCATTTGGTTTAAAGCACTAAATGAGACTGTCAAAACTGCTTAGCAATATTATGGTGAGGTGTCAGATTCATGTGTCAAATACTTAGTAATTGTCATTTTTCCCAGAATTTCTCAGATTTGTACTGAGACTGTGCTAAGAGGTAACAGGAGGAGGTGCATATAACCAAAGAGAGAAAAGGCTTTAGTTTCTGATATCCTCTTAATTAGCTGTTGATGCAAAAATAAACTACAATTGTGCACATGGCAGCAAATTAAAATGTCTTGTGTAAAACAAGCTCAGAAACACAATGTGGGAGTGACCGAGAGTATTTTGTCCCTAAGACCTGCTTTATTTGTTACTTTTGTGAAAGGAAATCAGCAAGAGGAGAGGGAGGTGAGAGGGGCCAGCATCCAAAGTAGCAGAAACAGGGATTCCCACCGCCTGCTGTCGTCCTCTTTTCTTTTTTTTTGTCTCTATGTCCGCCCTCTAATCCCTGGCCGTTGAAGACCTCCAGACGTCCTCCTCACATAATGACACAGCTATCAAACCCAATTGCTGTGGCTCAGACCCAAGGCAGTGCATTAAACCCCTTAGAGTCTGATTGCTTCTCCAGAGTCAAGTGGTTGCATCCTCCCTGTCATTTCCCTGGCCACCGCCATCACCGCTCCGCCTGCTTAGAGCTGCTGAGACTAGAGCCCTCACACAGGCCTGGCTGACCCACTTACTCAGTCACACTGACCTCATAAATGCAATGAGACAAGGGTCTGCATAAAAACACACACAGGAGTTCTGATTGCATAATAAGCTGCCAGGATTATTTTTAAGATTAATACTCACTTTTGGAGAGTTTCAGCGGTACGAAATAACCTGGAATGTTTTACTATATTCTCTGTAGACTATGTGTGCAAGTAAACAAAGTTCAAATTATATTGACTTTATTTTAACTACTAAAACATTTATAGTTATTATTATTATTGCTTTGATGACTGAAAGATTAGTGTAATAGACGGAATCTCATATATAAGGTTTATATATGTAAGAGTAAAGTTGCAGACTTACATGTTACAGTAGTAACATTGATAAATATTGTACTGTTATTAGTTCCTTTAATTCATTCGAATAAAAGTAAAATTTTCATACAAACAATGATAACAAACGTTTCCATGACTTAAAAAGCCATGGAATCAGGGGTGTGATCACGTTTAAAGTGTTTGTACATGAGGCTTAAGTTTAGGCTTAACTTTAAGTTTATGACTTTAATTTCCATTTCAGTTTAACATTTTGGGAGCTTCTCTAATTTCTGTTTTCTGGATTTTGTTCTCGCTTTGATATCACACATTAAGAGATTAATACAAAGTTATGATGATAAGCTCTGATAATGAGGGATTGTGTGCATTTTTTTTGACTACAAAAGAATACAAACATGAACTTCATAAAAATGCTATTCAAAATGCTTCAAAAATAGCATGTCTGCACTAACAATAAAACAATCTGTCTGCTGCAAAAATACTCATTATAGTCTATACTAGACTTTAGAAGTGATCTGTCACTGCAGTGTGGTATACATTATGGACAAAACTACTGGGCTACATAGACACTACACCTACAGGAGCTGCTGGAATACCATGGCATGAAGCTCCTGGTGCACAATTGTTAAGCTGATGTTAATGGCAGAGGAGGTTTGAAACTCTGCTGACTTCTGAACACTCTGCGACCCTGCTCTGTAACTTTAGGTGGTCTGCCACTTTATGGCTGAGGTTTCTAAATACTTCCACTTTGCAATAATCCCACCTACAGTTGACTGTGGAATATCTAGGAGGAAAAAAGTTTCACAAACGGTGCCATTCTATTACAGTACCATGCTCGAATTTAGAGATCTATTTGGAACAACCCATTTATTCACCAATGTTTGTGAAGGCAGACTGCATGGTTAGATGCTTGATTTTATAGACCTGGTGAAGCCCTGTGCGTTTGTCCATATAGTGCATGTAATCTCTCAAGCAAGGTTAAAATAATTTAGGAGTCCCTTTTCCTGATTATAGTGCTCTAACCAGCCTCTCCTCATGTTACACATTGTTGCACAATGATTGTTGATGTATACTTCCATAAAATACTTGAATTAAGCGGATTTGTGTTTGAAACATGCTGACATATTCTGTCTCCAGAAAAAAAAATCTTTGAATTCACCTGAAGATTTTTAGGAGTCAATCAATAACATACCCTGTAAATGGCACAGAGAATCTGAAATGCATGCCAACATAAAACTAAAATGTCAGATACACTGTTAACGGAGAACAAACATCACACATTAAAAACTGATTTGTGAAACATTCAAGAGATTGCAGACTTTCATGACACAACAATTACAATGACTTTTTTAAAACAACAGAAATGTGATCATAAAATACACAAACTATTTTTTTTTTTTACAGAGTTACAGAAAGGTGTTGGACTGTATTTCAAAACAACATGTTTTTCATGTTATGCATGATTAAGTGCTCAGTGTTGTGGACCTACACTACAATAATGATTTCGTGAGGGTGCCGTCACCAAACATTGCTGTAGGGATATTCGTACAGTGCAAATGGCAACATGTCGTCCATGTTGCCTACACACCCCGTTGCACTGGAGGGGAAAAAAATAATGGGAATGAAAGAGCAAATATCTGTAAGTATTTGTTTGTCAGTGTGTGTGTGTGTTCCTGTAAGAAGGTGTGTACATGTCCATGAGTGCTGTATGTGTGTGTGTGTGTGTCCCTGTGCTGGTGCTTAAGATGGAGTGCAGTGTCGGAGTTTGGGCAGAAGGTGAATAACTACAGTGCTTACAGTGTAATCATGGTTCCTGTCAGCCCTGCTGCAGGAGAGGAGGGGGCGACCAGCAGACTGAGCTCCTCGGTGATGAAGTACAGGCACCGAGGAGCGCTCTACACCTGGATATTTATTAACACAGGCCTGACAGTAATGAGGCCTGAACAGGTGGGCTGGGACACACATATCAGAGTGAGGAGCATCCGCCAGGAGGCAGAGGGGGAGATGGTGAAGACGAGTGGGAGAAGTTCACCCTGCAGAAACACAGCACTATCGAGAGCTGAGGTTGCACACCCACTCGTACCAGCGGTACATCTGACTGAAAAACAAAAAAAAACAAAAGAAAACCAAGCAAAAACAACAACTAAATGATTGTTTTTCTCATGCTCCTCCAACATTGTGCATGTTACACTTGTGGAAAACTGTGTATTTTGTGTGACTTTAATAAACCGCCATTAGTTTGAGATTGAAGAAACCAGGTAGACCGGTCAAATGGTGATTGCTTATTTTTGCGCTCCCTTCTATTGTGTTATCAAACATACAAATAACTGCAGACAAACTGTGAATAAAAAAAGAAATGTGAATACAGTGAGAGTTGTAATTTGCAGGCCAGCAGCAGTCTATGAATATCTGGAACAGTTGTACTTGGTTTACCCTTTCATTTGACAGGAACACACTACTGTTCCAATATTTTTAAATTCTCTGTAAAGCACTCTTGGATATGATCCAGAAGTCAACATTAAGAGAAAGCTATATGAGGAAATTGTAATAAATAGTTATCTGTCCAAGCGGGATGGACTTCAGCAGCAGAGATGCTAAGATTGGGAAAACTAGACAGATCACCAATAGCGAGGGACATATTCCAGACCTCATTAGGGTTAAGGACAGAGTCATAGTTAGGTTAACAGTATGGGAGTAAGCAAAGTGTAGAAAGAGCATGTAGTGATTACAGCTGGGTGATCCTGTGTGTTTGTGTGTCTGTGTTCACCTTGTGCTGGCTTTCTGTACTCTGGTTGTCTTATTAAGACCCTGAGTGAGGCTAATCAGTGCTGTCATCTGATGCTGAACAGATGCGCTGAACAAAGAAGAGGAGGAGACCACTGCAGGCCCAAGGTGCATCTGCGGGGGAGGAGAGAAAGCTCTGCTGCCTGAGCTGATGCTAGCTGATGGCACTCCCTGTCAAGTAAGGCTCTCAGAGACTAATAGGTGGAGAAAAGGTAGAGGGGGACTACGTCCAACATTTTATGTCAAATCCACCTTAATAATTCGTCATTGCCAGCTGTGACTGACACAAACTGTAGGTAAGACGGCTTTTCGTGCACACCCAAAATGGCACATGGGGAAATTCACTTAACTACCGTAGTCAACTCTGGATCCAGTCTGCAGCACTCTATGTAATTTGAATTTCTGGTATGTGAATAAAGAGGGAAAGTTGTGCTTTTTGGAAGGGAACATTTGAAAGTGATTAGGGGAAAAGGGCTGGAAGACGGTGCCACATGAACCTTACCCTATTCTGTGTTGTTAAATCTCACTTTTACTATCACTTTTGTCTCTTACTTCCAGTCCTCCTGCTTCATGTGTCTCTTTTTCAAACAGTACTCTCTGTGCCAGCCATGGTCAGGGAACTCAGCAAGGACTGCAGACAGACTTTAAAACCAGAGCAGTGACTATTAACTCTCCAGCCTCCCTGCTGAGTCTGCTGGGAGCTTACACTCATTTCCTATGCAGACACTCCTAACAGATGACCTTGGTCTTATCAGGACAGGTCTTGCCAAAAGTTGGAGGACACAATATTACTATTAAACCAAAAGAAACAAAAGGGACAAAAATCATTGTTCATCTGTTATTGTGTTTAATTTTAGCCCCAGTGAGCCGTACGGAATTGTGGCTGTGAGCCACAGGCCATTGATCTCTGCCATCTAATCAGCTACAACAACTTTTAGATAAGTCCTAATTCCAAAATGTTTGATACCATAGCGTTTGGTTAATCTACATAGATGTGTATCTAAGATCGACCTAAGCCTCTTCTGGATGTGCATGATCTGGAAGAAAATCCACTACAAGTGTAATTGCAAAGGCATGCACTCTACACAGATTCAAATGAATTCCATACATGTCTCGCTTTACACATCAGTAACAAAGGGCTTCCAGCACATTCCATTTTTAGGCCTCCAGTCAAACAAGTCACATAAGCATACAATAGGGCTTTATTAGCCTATCCCCCACACTGCCCTGCAAGGAAGACAGATCTCCAATCTGAAGAGAACAAGCCGTTCCTTTAAAAGATCCTGTTTCTGGGACTAATCTGGTAAACTCCCATAAATGCTTCTCAGCACCCCAAATGGAGGGAATTAGCAGCACCAGACAGTGCAGAGAGGCCTTTAAGCCCATGATATACCCCTGAGATTAATTAACTTCTAACTTTAGATATTATTATAGTATCTAAGGTTGCTATACGACCATGCCTTCAACTCCATTAGACAGTTTTGTGCTGTGGACTAGGCGGCGAGCCGAGGTGCTTAGCCAGGCACTGTCTTCCATAATGCATGTTGGCCTCATCCGTAGTCTGACAGCACTTAAGAAGCCCACAGCCATTTGAGTGACAAAGATCTCATCTATTTTTCATTTTTGACTCTAAATGTGTGAGGGAAGATCTTATGCGCCATACAGTATGTGTATGCTTGTGTAAACGAGTTTGCGTGTGTGCAGGGACAATTAGAAATATGTTGTTGGACAACAGCCTTGGATTTACTCACAAATTATCTCAACTCTGGAGCAAGCTGCGAGCGTCTGCGTGTGTGAGTCACAGTTTTTAATGAGTTCTTTTCATGCAGTCCTCTGCAGCTTCACTCGCTGGCGCTGCAGATTCACTATTCTGCCCTTACAAATCTCCGTGTTCGAGGATATGTGCAGGGATAAAGCCTCAAACTGAAACAAGATGAGGGATATATAATGTGAAAGGGACTATACCTTTAAGAGGAAGAAAACAGGCAATCTCCCACCAGTAAGGAATCTGTATCAAATTGTTTTGTGGAAATGACCCAGAGTGGACAGCTCATACCTCCATCTGTGTGTGTTTCAGGAAGCTTAAATTCCCCCCGATCATCCCGTCTGCTCTCTCTGAAGTGACTTTTATTTGATGTGGTTTTAAATATATTAATACAACTACTTAAACCCACGATCAATCATCCAGATAACATAAGGTCTATCATATGCTCTGTAATTAATTCATGTGAAGCAGATTCACATGAATTCAAAATTTTTAAAAGCACTTTGCCTCATTGTAAGATGTTGGTCAGAGTTGTTTCATCACATAAAAGCTAGATCTCAGATTTGATTTTATTTTTTTTGCATGCCAGTTTATGTTGCGAATCTTTTGACAGCGCTTCACCACATGATGAGTTTCAGTCTTACAAAGAGGCAGGGTAGATAATCCATTAACATAGCATTAGCCCAAACTTTTAAGCTTCTTCAGACAAGTCATCTCCAGTATTTGGCAGGCTCTGAGGTGGGCAGCTGCTTATTGCACATTAAGTGCTTTTAGAAACACGAGCAGAGTATGTGGTGAGAGATGCATTAGGAGACAGACTGTCAAAGACGTGTGCTCTCCCATGGATGCCACTTGTATTGATTTCTATAGCCTTTTAATTTAAGGGCACTTTCACTTAAGGCTAGAACAAATGCGAGAAAAGGCCGACTGCATATTCAGCTGTTAATGCTACAATCATGTTCAATTAAATATGCATGAATCTGCACATTTAAAGATAGGGCCTTTAAATTGGCTTGTGTTTGGTTGTTATTAAATAATTAGGATTGGCAAAGAAAAAAATACACGGCATACACGGCACAGTGTTAAAATTGTTTCTGATGATCAGCAAGCATGAAAAGTCATGGATCAGTTTGTCAGAGAGCATGAATAAGACAGTGCAGGGACGATTAATCCCTCAGAGGCTCCTACTGACAGACCAAGTAGAAACGGCTCGCTCCTGGCTGCGTGACCTTGCGGAACAGCCTTGAAAAGCACAGGTGAGCACTCTGCTGCTTGATAACTTTCCCTTGGCTGCATGTGCTAAGTGAAATTGCTGTTTTCAGCTGTGGAGATGTTAGGCTGCAGGTCGATGGCATGCAGAGAGGAAAGAGGGCAGGGTACAAGGTAACTCTGTTGAGCAGGCTGAGGGCACCCAGTGTCAAGCTCATTAACCTCGGTGAAAGAAATGTTACAATGAAACAGACGAAATGCGCGGCAACAGGTCACATCCTGAAGTGCTGCTCCTTGTAAAGCCTGAACTCTAACCAACTGACACAGCACCATCGGCATTTCATATATTAAAGACCTTTTTCTCTGAAGTCGTTGGATAGTTTTTGTGAGCAGGATGGGGAATTGTGTATGATACTGTAAGTAGATTTAAATATGCAAATGCAGAGGTGGCTCAAGCTGTGCTGATGTGAGGGATGAGCTCGCTGTGTGTCTTATGATGGAAGTCATTATACCGCTACCAGGGCTTCTCAGCATATCTTCATTTATAATGCTTTGCATTCAGTCGTGTACAGTCCTGACCTGTTTAAACAAAGCCTTTGTCCCTGACAGACGCAATCAGAGTGATGAGTAAACACATACACTACGTCTATCTTGCCTATTAATCTGAGCACCCAGCTGTGAGCAGGGCTTTGCTGCCCTATCTCCTCTGGTCCATGCAGTAGCCTGTTGGTATTGCTGCCCGTGTTTAGATTTCATCAAGAGCCCAGGATTGTTTCAGTGCAACAAAAAAAATCCGATCATACTTGTGAATATATTGTGTGAAAATCCTGAGCATGCCTATTGGCAGGCTGGGCAGCATCTCTTCTATATTTTGGAGATCTTTAAATTTTATCTAAACAATTAACTACGCCGCCTGATTGCTGGTCTCAACAATAAATGTATACGTTTTTGATAACTGGCAACATTAAGTAGCAGGACTGTTGTATAGGACTGTATTCAATTGTACTGATATGACCCAGCCGACAGCATAAAACATGGAAGTAGCTAAAAGTACCTATTCAAGGGCCACCAGGAGGCGATACCTGCAGTTGCAAAAAGACTTCTGGTCCTATAGAAGCCGATGGGGAAACGACCCTCTGCTCTAACCTCTGTAAACGCTTTCTTGAAGAGTTTGTGGGCTCAGTCACTAGTTTCAAGCCATGCTGAATATAACATTAAGTCCACTTTGTAATTTTTTTGTTATTTTAGGTGTCAGAAAGGAGGATTATGCAGGTTATGCTCACTGGCTGACAATTTGTGATTGACAAGCTGTTACCCTCTCTCGTTTCAAAATGCCAAGATGTCACCTTTGAAAATGCTGCTCAGCTGGCAGGGTTCAGATTGGGACCTCACAAACAGCGGTTATTCTAGAGTCTGTTGAGGCCCCAGGCAAAAAATTCACAGGTGGGCCCTTCAGCGTTCATCGCCATTGTGCTTCAAATAATCTGATGCCAACAACAAAAACAACAACAGCAACAACAGTCCTATAAAATGACAAATAAAATATTTCTCTACAAATGGCCACGTTTATTTCCTTAGGGAGATCAGGTCTCTCCGAATGTCACTGCAAACTTGGCATATTGTCAGCCCTCGGGGGCCCCACTGGCCTGCGGCTCCAAGCAGTTGGCTGCCTTGCCTGGTGGCAAGCAACGCCTCTGCTCACAAACCAACAGCTACATCTGCCTGTAATACTGTCTATGGATATACCCATCTTATCTAGACTTGGGGGCCAGCATTGTTAACATTTTGATTGGCTAACATTGTTAGCACCATTGCGCACAAATGTTATTTATAAATGTTATGTTAATTACATATGAATATTTAAACTTAGGTAGGAAATATTTAAATTGGCTTTCCATACTTTCAACTCTCTACTTTCTTGTACCATTCGAATAACTGCAACAAATGCATTAGTGTTACACGTCCAGACAGAAACTTCTACTGATTAAGCAGTGTTCATTAAAAAAAACAGTAGTCTAACTCACTTTTTCTATCTGGGTGAAAACTAGTTAGGACCTCCCACATGTTTTATTTAAATGGATAGAAACCTTAAAACTGCTGATTACCAAAACTATGTGGACTTGGAGGAACAAACAAACAAAAAACCAACACAAAAAAACAGAATAAAACAAACAAAAAAAGCAGATTTCCTCAGTGCAAAACTGTCAGTCTATAACTTGGGCATGTATAGCTGTCACATGCAGGTAATCTATTACAGACTGGTACTTCATGGACCGTAATTTCAACAAACTACAGTACAATTTCAGCTGGACCAAACCACTCTAGAAGGCATCACTTAATACCATGTAATGGCAGGGCTAGGAAAGGCGAGAAATGTCAGTGAAAAGCTTCACTATCTGTCAAAGCTTATAAAAGGAGCACACCTTAATGTGCTTCTTGCCAAACCAAAGTTCAAAGTTTGGTGTAAAAAATGTTAATGCATTGTGGATTGGTTTTTTTTGTTGTTTTTTTGTGTGTGTGTGTGTGTGTGTGCGTTGTTGTTTTTAGTAGACACAAAAATATAGGAAGAATTAAAAAAAGATCCAGTGGACAGGGGTGAGGTCTTTAACTGTGCAGGTAAATATTTGATGATGTTTCTTCTGCAGTAGTACTAGGCTGTGGGACACGCCCCAATACTACTACACACCGGCTGGTTGAAGCAAGAAATTCACTGTCAGATATTTTCTTCCAGTTTATAAGATTAAAAATGACTAATATGGGGAAATTAACAGACAATGAGCACTACTTATTCACATGAATAATGTGAGATTACTACCTTTTTTAAATGCTACAGGATCTCCATTTCTCTTCTCATCATGACCACTTTGCCATCTTCAAATCCATCATGTCATTGCGGATGGCTCAATTCAGACAGATGTATTAATAGAATACAAGAGAAACCCTATTACTCTTTTGAATCTGAGTGTGAAACGCATAAATTGCAAATGGGGGAGGGGGACGTATAAGAGACCTGTTAATGAAGGACTCTGATTAGCATTTGTTAAAACTCGGTGAAGTTCTTACATACTAAAGGTCAGGCTGCTGTTCTGACATGGGGAGATGAAAACGTTCTACTTTTTGGGGGAATGTCATGATTTGAATTAAGATTGTCAGATTGGCTGTAAGCTCGTATCACAGTGCAGGCGTCTTGTATGACCTTTTCAAGGAATTGTCATTTTCCGCCCCTGTGATGCCACCATGGCTCAGCAGGAGAGAGGCCCCTCTTCTCTCGCCATGTAATTTGTCCTGGGTGTTACCATTCACACCGCACTACTCACAGCCACTCGCCCAAATGCCTATGTATCTACAGACCAGCAGGCTGCGACTACAGAATAACAAGAATCTAGCTGTTCACGTTCTACTCTACGCTCTGTGTAAAGCAGTAGAGGCCTCTGCTGTTGGCCTGAGCATCACACTCTCACCGCTATGCATGGCTCCAGTTCTGAAGCAACCACTGCTCTAAAGCAAATATGATCGCAGTTAAGGATATTAACTACACTTGCAACAACAGCGTCACTCGTGAGTGATCAAGCAATGAAGCCAGCTGTTAAAAGTTTTTGTATACTTTTTGCAGAAAACCCTTCTTTCTTAACTCACAATGCCAATGTGCTCATAGCAGACAACACAACATCCAACACAAGTTGTGACCCAAATATGTTGTTTCTATGAAAACTGCTGTGATATTAGTTGACTTTTATGTTAGAAAAACATAAAACTGTTACTCCCTGTTCACTACAGTTAGGTCTTGGTTAAAATATGGTCAGAGCTGTAAGATTTAGGCACTGAAACGACTTAGTTAGGTTTCTGAAAAGTGGGTTGAGTTAAAATATGGCCTTTTATTAACCCTGGAAATTGAAAAAATTACACTTACAATGTGTTTAAATGTGATGCCAAGGAGTAATCTACAAACATCCATATGGTTAGGCCCATATTTTCTTTGGTTTCTCAAAAAATTTACATTAACTGTTTAGAAATTACAGTCATTTTACACAGTCTAATTAATTGGGCATGCAGTTTCATGGCCAGGTGATTCCTGTTCCTTGTTATGTTATTTTATAGCTTTTTACTGAAATTCTAAATTTTAAATGCAAAAGAGATGCAAGTGAGTGAGGTCATCATCACTTGGCCAGAAAACATCTAAAAGAGGCTGCACATCTCTGAAAAAAAAAAAGAGTTTGGACAAATGAAACCAAGATTAAAAGTTTGGAGAAGGAAAGGAACAACTCGTGATCCGAAGCATACCACATTATCAAACATAATGGGGGCAATTGTATGGCATGGGGATGTATGGGTGCCCAGTGGAACCAGGCCACTAGTGTTTATTGATGATGTGACTGCTGATAGAAGCAGCAGGATGAATTCTAAAGTGTACAGGGATATACTCTCTGCTTAGATTCAGCCAAATGCTACAAAACCGACCAGATAGAGCTTCAATGGCCAAGTCAGTCACCTGATCGCAACCCAACAGAGCATGCCATCCAGCTATTAAATACAAAACTGAATGCAGAAAGAACCACAAACATGCAGCAACTTAAGGCGGGTGCAATAAAGGCAAAACAGAGCATCTTAATGGTAGCTTGTCTAATTAATTCTGAGCCACTGAAAATGGGGAGGTTGTTTTTTTTTAAATTCCTACATAGTGCAACATTTTTGTAAAACCCCTTGAGTTAAAGGTGAAAGCCTGCACTTCTGTCACATATTGATTATCTGATTTACAAGCCACTATGGTGATGTACACAGGCAAACCTGTAAACTTTGTCCAACAAATTATGGACCTAACTGTACGTGATGTGCTTAAACTTGCCTCAGAAGGAAGCACTGCGGCTCAAGCAACAAAGTATATGATGATCAGGCCTCACATCATAATGTTCATGAACTAATGAGGCATCCATATGAGGAATTTAGTGAACACCAACATGATTTACAACTGCTACCTGCCTTACGATTGCTTATACCTCCTCACTGAATTGGGAGATCCACACATCAAAGCACTGTGACACGACTTCTCCAGTCTGTCTTCTGAGATTTGCGCCTACAATGAAGATCATGCAGCATAGCAGCACTATAGCTGATGTGGCACTGCTGCCCTTTCACAGCTAATTGGTCACTCTGCGCTCATCATCTGGTTATCAGCGGTGATTGGCTGATGCTAAGCTGCGACTGGTCATTCGAGTGTCACTACCCTGTGTTCCTGTAATTAAAATCTGTCATCCAGAACCACATCCCTCGTCGCCACTAAACCCTTTCGTCAGATGGCAGAGCTCAGATAAACTGTCCTGCAGCTATTTCTCTGATGAAAGAGTATCACGTTTAGGGTGCGAAGTTTAGGAAACAGAGAAAAATGCTTGAAATATTCCCTCAGAGTGTGTTGAAGTTGGTCCTGTGTTGCAGGTGTATTTAACAAATGCCACATTATAAACAGGTGAGAGAGATTAAAATGCACAAACATCTGTATTTGCTTTATTTATTTTTTGCTGTCTTCATATCGTACTATATATTGAGTGTTTTATCACTTCATAAGCAGAACTACTGCTGATGCAATGAGAGAGATGAGAAAGGAGAAAGTACTTGATATTTTTTAATGATGTTGAACATTTGTTCAGGGCTTTAACTACTGGAGGGCACTCCACTAGTGAGCTTCTACGGGACTGGCCTTCAGAAACGTGGACGACAGAAATCTTAGGAAATTAATTAGAGACAAATCCCTTCTCACTGCTGAAGTGTGGCATTTAAGGCATTGTCCTTGGTGCTCGTATAACACCACCTTTCAGTGTCAACCCTACTCCTTCCACTGGCTGGATAATGCAGCCTAATCCACATTAGCAATCACTCCAGTCCCTGTTGTGTAGTGACAGTCCTTCCTAATTGCTTGGCATTATTAGGTACTTTATTTGTAAATTTGAAGAGGAGAAACATCATTCCACTGCATCCAAGCGGCAAATGATCCAATTTGCTTAATTTCCAACAAACACCATCAGTGTCTGTTTTCACTGCTCCCCCTGTTGTTTGTCGAGTGGAATGATGGGCTAACAGGCATAGCTAGTGGTCAGAGGTGGGTGCTGGGATATGGTTTTACTCAGTGGAAATCAAATATGATGTATCTCTATATATAAATAAGGAATTTTATATACTCAGACACCTCACTATAAGTAAGAATCTGACTGATGTCAGCCTTTATTTAAAGGGAGCCATTATTTAAAATTTCAAAGTCGACAGAGGAACAGCACTTCAATCTAACACGATGCTCATCCTTCAACACTACCGAGTTTTTTACGTAATTATAAACACTCTCAGACTCATACACTGACTGCTGCTGAAGAACATTAGCTGAAATGTTAATATCTGAGTCACCTAATCAGAAACTGATGAAAGTAGTCTGAGAAATGTGAAATCCACTCATTCTTTATTTCTTTTCTCTCTGTGTCTTCTTCACGCACTAAAACACAGTATGGCTTTCTCTTTCTCTCAACCTCCACGATGCCCTGCTGAAAGTTTTATAGTCACTGTCTTGGCGTCTGTTTCGCTTTCACTCGTAAAGAGATTTACTTATGAGTTGTTGACTGCTGGTCTCTCTTTATTTCTCCGTTTGCATTAAGGAGGCATACACTACCCAATCCAGCTCATCTCCCTCTCTGCCTGTCAGTAAGCCAGACGGCCAGCGTCCCTGGACTGCATGTGGAAAGAGGAGAGAGGAGGGGAGAGGCGAGGCGATGCGGCCCAAGGCGTGCCACTACACACCAAGGGGGGAACAAGGCAGATATGACAGCCTGATGACACTTGCTTCTGTGTATCATATCATTTTACCAATCATCTGAATTTCATTTATGTGAGACTTTGTACTCCAACGCAAAGTGTCACGCCTGTTGGCCTAGATAGGTTGAGAGTGAAGTTGGCTGGGCAAAAAAGTGAGCTGATGAAACCCTCCTGTCCATGTCCCGCTGACAACCCTGGCACTCCAAATGAAAGTGGAAAGGCAGCCTTATTACAGTGCGTTTCACACGGCAAATGGAGAAACAAATGTGACTTGATATCCCAGGATGCCCTTTTGTTGTTGTTATTACTGCTGTTGCTATTGTCAATAACGGTGATGATAATGCCTCGCGTTTTGTTTCAGTACTCCCTTTTGTTGTCTTTTTGCTCCTCTGTTGTTCTACCCAGACTGGGTTTGTTGGCAGAAGAAGGGCTGCAGCAGAGAAGAGACACTTTTATTTATTTTTTTTACGCTGAGGGTTGCACTTTGTTATTGTTATCCTCTCTTTTGAATTTCAAATGTAACGTGAAAAATCAAGATCACGAGTTCATCTGTCTTCAGTAATGTGGTAAGCAAGGAAGCTGCGGGCTGAGCATTAATCTTGACCTACAGAAGAAAGATTGTCTGTCTTTAGATTTCAAACTTGCAGCACAAACTAGCAAATAGTCTGGACATCTTGTGTACTTCAAAAGTATCAAATAGGAGACACTGGAAGCTTGGATAACTAGACTTTGCAGCATTTATGATGTTTCTAATCTTACAACCTCTTTCATGGGGTTTTGTGGAATATTTACCATCAGCCTGTCCGTATCAATTGCATCAATAAGTAAACTGCATTCTGCAGCTCTCTCTGATTAAAGTAAGTCTTGGTACATGTCCTTCAGCTTTTAAAAGACTGTTTGGAGCCTTTGCGTTTAAACTTTCCATGTTTGCTTTTAGTCTGGTATGCCAAGTCAGAGAAAGCGCTATTCCCTGAACTATACGGAAAATTTATTTAAATACCTTAAACATTGCACGCTGCATGTTCGATGAATATCTTTAAGTGCTGACACAAATCCACCTTATACTGTTGTGCACTTAAGAAAAGCACAGATTAGCAATTAGGCCCTCTTCCACCCTTTGTTGGCATGGCTGTCAGTTTTCCATGGAGGCAAGAACACTCTGAGACAAACATTTAAAAGCTTTCCATGTAAAAACAGTTGGAGAACTCTGACAGAAAAAAAAAGCCTAAAAACAGAAATGAATAAATAAATACAATAAAATGTGGGCACTGTTCTCATTTTGCAGCTTGGATGCAGCCTTGTCAAACGGCACTTAAAAGCAAGGGAGCTGGTCTTGGGGGAGGTTGAGATGTTTATTCTAATGGATGCCATAATGAATGCTTACAGAGTCAGGCCTTGGCTTCGATAGGGGGCTCTGTGCCAGCATGGTTTTAAAGGAGAGCAGTCGCTGCAGCAGCCCTGGGCACTTGGCACGCCGAGTTCTCCACAATCTCCCGGCACACACAGAAATGGCAGCAAGGACCTGGAGATAACCACCCGTGAAATCTCTCATCACATGCCTTTGATTACTTGTCCACTATTTACTGTTTTTAAACCTTGAACTTCAAACACACAAACAGTTCTCAAAGGGCAATGTTTATTGAAATGTCGGACTACAAATTGTCCCAGTGTTGTGTCGCCTCTACCAAGACTCTTTGGAAGCACAAAAAAAAAAATTTAATGCTGGTTTGTCATCAGCTATCTGCTCCTTGGAATGATTTTGAACATTTACCAAGTTTTGAAAACAGGAGAAGTTTTGCGCAGAAATTAAAAGTGTCCTTTATAAATATATGTCTATTTTTTTTTTAGATTAAATAGAGCTTATAGTGTGCACAATTTGTATGTGTTTCCATGTGTGCGTGTGCGTGTGTGTGTGTGTGTGTGTGTGCTTGCTTGAGAGTGCGTGCCTGCTGGGGGTGAAGACTGAAGCGCTTTATTAAAATGATGAGAGCAAGTTCAATTTGAATCATGCAGTGCCTGTCAGTGGCTTCTCGAATTGCAGGGCTGATGAAATTGCTCTTGCGGTTATTTAAAAGCAGTTGTAATCCATCTGAAAATACTGTGATATAATCCATTTAATTTCTTATTCCTTGCAGCAATAACATTGAGTAACAAAAATCTATCAAAGCAATGTAGCCTGGTGATTTAGTAATTATCTTTATTTTACATTACTGCAATTCAGCCTGGATTAATTGGAGTCTTATCTGAACAGAGCGGCAGGTCACTTACCTCAATACACCACAATGTGTTTTTATCTTAATCATCAACCCCCACAAACTCAATTGTGACCCGCTGTGCCAAGAAACGATTATTTTCTGATGCATTTAAACTAGCCGCATATAGGGACAAGCATATTGAAACAAAGTCCTAATAAAGAGTTGTCATTTACACACACACACACACACACACACACACACACACACACACACACACACACACACACACACACACACACACACACACACACACACACACACACAC
>JASGAU010367453.1:0-13219 GCA_030220045.1 Australoheros facetus
ACACACACACACACACACACACACACACACACACACACACACACACACACACACACACACACACACACACACACGCGCACACACACACACACACACACACTTCTTGTGTGTGAGCCTGCTGAATGTCCATGGATCATTTAAAACTGAATAAAGCATTTAGTTTAATTTAATTTTTTCTAGACATTTCTCCCTATTTGGAAACAGTTTAGCCACTGGAAATACAAACTGATCCTGAGCCAGATTAAACAATTACTGCACTATTTTAAGATGATGTGGTGGGAACAGCATCACTTTGGTTCATTTGCACATTTAGGGGGAAAATGAGGTGCTATTTCTGCCTCTGAGAAGTTTGAATTTTGAAGCCTTCTGGTAAAGAAAACTAAAAGTCCATGTAAGCTACATTTAAAATACACCTCATAGATACTGGAATTTTGGGGCTGATCCCAAAGGTGGAGTTTGGGATGACCACGGCCACCACAGACAAAAGCCACAAATTCAAATGTCACCACAGGACAATAACCATTTACTCTGTATTTACTGATGCATGCACGATTGGCTGCATTCTTCTCCTAAATGACAGTTGCCTTAACCTGCAAAAACAACACTGCTTCACTGCTGGATGCAAACATAGAAGTCGAAATAGAAAAAGCAATGCCGTGTTTTTGTTTTTTTGGACTATTTTCTTCAGAACGTCTAATCTGTTACAACTGGCAGCATCTCCCTCTGTGTAATCTTTCAATCCCTCTGCCTCCTGCAATCAATCAGAGCCACATCTGCCTTTAGCCTGGCCATACCAACAATGTTGCATGTGCCATTTTGCAGTAATTGAGAGGTGCATGATAAACTAAAATTATGATGTGAGAATAATCTGCCTGTAATGTTTGCCCCCCTCCCCCCAGCCAATGGTATAGCCCCATATGGAGTGCCATCAAGTAACTACAGTACTTCTATACTACAGTATAATACAAAGTCAGTTAAACTTCAAGGAAATCAATCTGTTCAGAGGTAGCTGTTTAAAACATTGTGAATCTATTTCACCTTCTTCTGGTGCAAATGAAAGGGTCAACAGGTGCACTGGAGAGGGAACAAGACAACACAAAAAAGGAGTGTTTGCAGGTGGTGGCCAGAGATCACATTTCTCTCCTTATCTTTTCTGACTGATTTTTCTCTAGTTTTGCTTTTTGCTACTGTCCTTGTAATTACTGGTAGCATGCAGCCCTTTCAGGTTTAGCAGTCCAGTACCTCCAGGATGGCCCATCCATACGTGCCATCACAAGAAGGTTTGTTGTGTCTCCCAGCAAAGTCTCCAGTGTGTACAGGAGATATCAAGGGGTGAACCGTTACATGAGGAGAGCTGGACACGGCAGTACAAGAGCATCAACCCAGCAGCAGGACTAGTATCTGTATCTTTGTGTGCGAAGGAACAGGAGGAACACAGCCAGAGCTCTACAAAATGACCTCCAGCAGGCTACTCATATGAAACAGACGCCATGAACATGGCACAAGGGCCCGCCAACTTTCAGTGGAACACAGCTCAGCACCATGCAGCTCGACTGGCATTTGCCTGAGAACACCGGAGCTGGAAGGATGCTACAGGCATCAAAACATTTGACTCTTTCACGCCTGTCACGTGTGCTCAGTGTGAACCTGCTCTCATTTGTGAAGAGAACAGGTGCCACTGTAGAGTGCAGTGGCTTTTTAGTTTAACGTTTTTTTTTAGAACTGGATAACATTATTACATCTTCAGTTCAAATATGATGTTTACATTTACATCACATCTTTGCCTAAGCAGCCAAATCTAACTGGTCTTTTAAAATAGAGATGAAGGATTTGTGGTAGAAGACATTAACCATAACGTGTAAGTGACCGTTAGTCATGCAACAGTGACAATACAACGCAAATCTGCGATGCACATTTTAAACTATTCCCCTTCTAATCCGGAGCACGGTTTACGAGCTTAACATGGCATCATCTGACCGCTTTATGTTGCGTTACATAACCGCTGACACACGGCCAGGAAGCCAGTGTGACACATCTGCCAGGAGATGGCAGCCTCGGCCGCGCGCTTAAATAAATAAATAAACTCGTCATGTAGGGATGAATGTTTTTGCAGCGAGGGGAAGGTGAAAAATCCCCGGATAGGACCGTAAACAAGAAGCATGCGAAAGTGTGAGCTGAGGGAGTGAGGTTTGTGTGGCTGCTGCTGCTGCTGTTGTGAGGGCCGACAGGGAGTGGAGGAAAACACCGCGACGCCGCTTCCAGCCGTTCATGCTGAAAAAGAAAAAAAAAAAAACCCCAAACAGCCCAGAGAGACCATCCAGCAGTGAGTACATCTCTCCATCCTTTCCTCCCGTGCTGCGGCTTCCGTTTTAATTAATGCGTGACATTAATTTTACAGTAGATAAAATTACGGGCGGCGCAGCAAAAAAGAAAAAAGATGGGACGGAAAGATTTCAGCAGCTATCTTAAACTACATGAATAAGAGCAGAAGAAAGCGATAAACTCGGTTCCTACTTTAGACACGCCAACACGGGGATGCTGTGGTGTTTTTTGCTTTTCTTTTTTTTTTTTTACCTTAATCTTCCGACGTTAAAGTTAATGTGATGTGATAAAAAACGAGGAAGATTGGGGGGAAAAAAAACGTTTAATGAGCGCGAGGTACCGCTGTGCACGAAAACGTCAGAGGCACGTGCACAGGGACGCCCTCTCGGTACGGGAAATGAACGGAAACCATTTGACAGCCGCTGAAAGAAGAGTACAAACTAAACGGTTAATAGTTCTTTCCCGGAGTGAGCATATGTCCGGAGAAGATTGCATAGCTTTGTCAGGATTACATAAATGTGCACTTTTTCAGTTCATTACTTTGTAAATGTGATACCTTACTGCTCACCTGATGGTGTTTCAGCCTTCGAGGCTGCCAGAAGTCTAGAATTGCATAGGAGCATTTATTATTCAGCGATATTCCGTCCAGTTTCAGTTTAATTCATATAAAATAACAGCAGTCATCTCAAGGTACTTTACATCATAAAGCTAATTTTGGAAGGGCTTGTACTATTTCTTTGTATTTCTAGTCTTGCTTAGCCAGGCTAAGCTAACCGCTGCATGGCTCAGATGTATTTATCTTTTGAACTAATCCTCAAGAAAGTGATTCAAATGTAAAATGTCAGGATATTCTCTCTCTGGAGTTCATTGCCAGGCATTAAATCAATAAAAAATATAAAGGCTAATCAGTTCACAAAAGAACAGAGCAAACCCACCACAGGCATAATGTGTTTTAGTACAATTCAGGCAGATTTTCATCTTTAGCCACCCCTGCATCGCTCCTTATTTTATGCTGCAGATCTTCTGAGTCAGTCTGTGCTCCTGGCATTTGTACTTTGTGTCACGTTCCATGTTGCAGAATCCATAATGTTCGCACAACTGTCAACACGCTGCTTGAACACATAGGATCATGCAGCTTTCATGCCCTCACACTGCTCAGGCTGAAAATATAAGTTTCATGAGGCAGAAATATCATCTTTAGCCAGCTTTAGAATGTTTTTTTGTAGGCTTGTGTGTGATATCGCACCATTAGTGATCAGAACAGATGCACGAAACCATCTCCGAAGTTGTAATGTAAGGACAAAAAAAACAGCACAAAAGCTAAAAAAAAAAGAAAAAAAAAAGCCCACCATGTTTGACTGTGATTACAGTGACAGGACAGGTGAGTGACTGCCGTGGAAAAGGTCATTCTTGTCAACAGGCACAGGTAAATCATAGTGAATGTGCTGTGAAAAGCCCTCAGGTCAGGTCTCTCTACCTTGTGAGGCATGTAAATGGAGATTGTGCCTTCATATATTTCCCACTTTTATGCAGCATATTTTATATGAATATAATGTATCATAGTTACATTGGTAAATGTCCTCAGATGGAAATGTCACTTTGTGCAGGTTGCAGACTCACGCAAAGCGACTCTAGTAGAGTCCAGGAATAAAAAATGTAAATGAGCAAATCCGACAGCTGCTTGTTACCGCTAAAGGGACTGCACTTTGAAAGAAAACGTATATTTATGTCAGTTTGTAGTAATATTCTATACACAATGTGGACAAAAGTACTCAGCCACCTTCACATTACACCTACAGTATCTGCTTGGCCATGGAAGCACATGCCAAATCACCATTTTTAAGCATGCTAATGCTGTGACACGGTTGGTCGGTCTGCAGAGCAGGATTTTGTCCAACATTTATGGTGCCAGCAGAAATCAGCCCTAACTCCCAAACTGCACTTTTCTGTAAGAAGAACTGATTATGAAATATTAATTGTGTACAGAGTGCTGCCTGTCTGTGGTGTGACATACTCATGCTAATTTTTTCACTACACAACCATGAAGTTATTCAGAGTGGAGCACTCTGTCATCCCTCTGTTCACTGTCATGGTTTGGACACAAGGACAGCCCATTCAGTCAACGAGATAACTGCAGTTTAACCGGCAGTAGTGCCTTATCAAAGTCTCTTGTCTCTCTGGTCTGGTACTGAATGTGTGAGGCATGCATGATGTTTTTTTTTTCTTAAATTCTCATTCTTACTCCTTTTTTTTGACAGTTTGAAAGGGATGAGGAATGGAAGCTATGTGGAATTCTGTGTAAGAGGGAAAAGGCACAAATAAAAGCCACAGGACTGGAAGACTACAGGAAGCCTGCAAAGGCAGAAAACTACATGCTTCACAGCCCTGCCTTCTTTAACTGTGATGGACATTTCAAAGCGCTCTGTCCTTGGCCACCCAGGAGAGGTGATGCAGGATTAAATCACATGCTCCATCAAGACTGATCACAAACCAAACCTGCCAAGACTTTATTCTCTAGTGCCTAAGGTCCTCTTGAGTCTTTACTAGAGGTTAGAGTGGTACAAACTTGGACGAACACTGCTCAACATCAGGCACAATTAATGTTTTTTCAGTGAGGGTTTGAAAAAAAGGCCCAGCCACGGCCCACGGGAGGGTTTCTGAGCAGCTTTTGGAGGAGAGTCCTGCTGCACTTACGGAGGAGATGGGTAACAAAAACACCAACCTGCCCAAAGGCCCTGAAGCTGAGGCCACACAAAAACAAGAAGGGGTGCCCATCGATAGCACCACAGGTAAAAGACTTTTTCCTTTATCCTGTTTTTATGCAGCACACAACTGCTGTGTGGTTTTCTTTCAAGGTCTGGGCACCTCAGGAAATTTAGCTTGTTGTTTAGTGTCACAGCTAGATAGGTGGTTAAAATTTATTGCTCATTCAGTAAAATGTCTCATAGAAATATTCTGTCATCTTCAAATATCCATCGACTGGATTTATAGAGCACAATGAGAACCCACAACCTGCAGAGAACTGCTGTTTAAGAGCTTTTCAGGACAATTTGAAGTCTATCATCCATTTGTAGACCACGAGTAGTGCTTAAGATGATCTTGACAAAGAAACTACAAAGAAGCTACAACCAATCCTTGCTAATGTTTGAAATGCCCTGCACAGCTGTAGTTGACGAACTCCGTTATCCAAGAGCTGCTCCGTACAGCTACAGCTGATCGTTGTTACTAATTGTCACAGCAGTGGTGGCTGGTGAGGGGCTCACAGGCTGCCATCTGAGGATGATACACACACACACACACACACACACTATATTTACCATATAACCACTATCAGGAAACTTACACAATGTCCCTAACGTTAAACCTGTAAACTGTGCTTGAAATACTACAACTGTACCCTGTATGCTCAATATGTGTACTATTGTTCAAGCTAATTTTGCGTGGATACATGGTCATGTGTCTTTTTTGGGCACACCATTAGCATCTAACAGGCCACTTTCTGAGAGCCATGAACTAAGTACAGAAAAACATATAACGACTGATGTTACAGTTAAGCTAACTTAGCTCAGCTTTGCCTGTTACCTGTCATAATCATAAATAAAAGATGGATGAAGCTTTGATGTCTGAAAAGTGAAGTGCTGAACTGCTTTGAACCTGCATTCTTTCGAATGAGTTGGGGGGNTGTACACAATGTACAGAAAAACACCCCTACAACTTCTTTAATTTATGACCTACATAAACATGTTGGTGAGTAGGTTATGGTTTCAAGTCTCCTTGAGTGCAACATAATGTTCATTTTGTAAATTATTGTCACATTACAGTCAGAAAGGAGGATAACATAGGCTATGCTTTACAGCGTGATTGACAAGTTGCTATACTTGCTGCTTGCAGCTCATCACGGGGAGTCTTAAAACACCATGATGCTGATGGCGTTGCTTACTGAGTCAGACTTATACATTGTATATAAAGTCTTTATTATCTGGGTCACTGCTGCATTGCACTGTGACACATTTTTGCCAAGATGGGTCCAAGAATGCTTCTTCTTACAAGCATTTTAAAATAGATTTACAGATTTATATTGTGGGCACTTTTTTTTTTGTCTCTATGAAAAAGACAAGCAAGCACACACTGCATATGCAGGTTTTGTATTGCAAAAATGTTTGTAATGCTGCTTGTTTTGGTGTAACCTGGATAAAGGAATAGTTCAACATTTAAAAAAGTGCCCTTATTTGCTTTAGTCGGAAAAGGAGATTGATACCACTGTCATATGGCAACTATGAAGGGAGAGCCGGGCAATGATCAATGGTTCCTGTCAAGCTCGTATCTCTTTGTTCAGCGCCCACCTCCTGGTAGACTTTCAAACTCCTTTTGGTATTAGGTTTTCTGTCATGTTTATCACCAATTCCAACCAGAGATAACCACGATGGCATCGTGGTGACATCATAGGATGAGGCCACTCATGACAAAGCTCCTCCACAGCCACAGAAGGCATTGAAGAACTGCTTTACAGACTGACCATTATATGTGAACTTGGTATTAATCTAGGCTACAGCATGCTTACTGTTCATACCAGTACATGTGCATTTCCATAACTTACTGATCACACTGAAATTATTGAGAAAACAGAGATATTACTAATCTTACCACCGAAGCATTAGATTTCATTCTAGGATTTGTTTGTGCTTTACTTTTTTAGGAAGTGTCTCCAGAGATGGCTCACAGGGCCCCACCCCAGAGCTGCTGGCCTCCCTGCAATCCCTTGGAGAAAACAGCAACTACACACTGCTGCCACACTCCTTGCACCAGGTGTGTGTGTGTGTGTGTGTGTGTAGTTAATCGTTTGAGAGCACCTGTGAGGAATATTTCCCTTTAGGATCCAGAGGGAATTCTCAGTGTCTTTATTTAGTCTGACAGAAAAGCACTGTGTGAGAGTGTGCGTGCATGGATGCATGTTTGTGAGTTTTTGTATGCTTACATCTACAACATGTCCCTCAGTGTGCCCTGATTTCAAAGACTGTGTGAGTGGAGGCAAATATAGCAAATCTCAGCGCTAGTGTTTTGCAAATGTATGACTGTAGCTTGTTAAATTTTCTACATGCTAATGAAAGCTGTGGCTTTGTTTATTGTTTAAAAGGGTCAGGTATATGTGCAGGTGCAGGGATTTGAACTGGCAACCCTCTGCTCTTTTGTTCCTCTGCTGCCCCCCGCCCCCTGATTACGATTACGGTGTTCAGCACATGCTAATTAGAAGCCTGATGAATACAGTTAGGTTTCAGCTCTGTGTTTAGTTTAAAAGGATCACAGTAAAAGATCAATGGTTTCATGCTGCTCATGCAACACTTTATTTGCCACAGTTTCCTAACAACACGCACAATACAGTTCATTTGTCTCAGCTACTGCAGCAGTTTGCGTTGCTTTGCAGCCAGCTGCAGCAACCGATGAAACAGAAGGAAAGCTGTTTTGCTTTAAAGGCTCATAAAGGAAAGGAGAGCCAAGCAGACACAAAATCACTTTATGACACGATGCTACAGATTCAAAGTTGTTTTGACGAGTCTCGTTAAACTACAAGGAATTTATGCTGTTGTGAGTGATGCTATGTAGCTAGTAACTATGCCGCGCTCACATTTAGCAGAAACATGGCTAGTGTCATAAAATGCTCGTACATGCTGAATATATCTGTCTGAAAGTAAAGACACCCAGAGGAACAAGCCAGGAAAATGGTGACAAAATGCCTGTTTTACCCCCCCCCCCATCCTCACTTATCTTGAGCTGGTGTCCTACATTAATTGTATTTGTTGTATTTTGTTTCATTATGTTCCATTTCCTCTTTTATAGTTTCTTATGCATCTTTAACTATTTTTTTTAATCCTTTTTCATTTTAAATCATCAGTCTTTAATGATTTTTCAAATCTAAACAAATGAAAAGATTTACTAAATACTACAAATTTTAGGCATTGGTTTGTATATCACACCATGGTGAGTTTTTTGTCTCTTTCAAGCTGTGATTAAGAATAATGCTGAACGCAGCTACAAAGGCAAACTGATGAATTCATTAATAATGCAAGGAAATGATTGAATTATCAAGATTTTAAATGATAAAGTTTCTGCTCAAATAGATACTTATTTCAATATGTTTCACCAGAAAAATAACTAATGATGTGTTACAGTGGATTTTAAACAGACTTTTTTGTCTCCTGCATCAACACAATAGTGTAGTTTTCAGCAAACAGCAGCACCTGTGTTGCCAAAAAAGATGGAAGACAGCTGTGATCAATGGCTTTCTGTGTGGGGTCGCTTACTGTTGAGCAAGATTTTAAGATAAGATAAGATAAAGTTTATTTGTCACATGCATAATTATACACAGTGCGATGCACAGTGAAATGTATTTTGCACCTGCAGTAAATGGTAAAAATAAGAATAAGAATAAATAAGAATAAAATATGTAATTCACACATCAAGGCACACATAATAAAAGTATATAGATATCTAGAGTAAAAATATATAGTCGATGAGATTTACACGAGGGTATGTTCTTGCAGCTGTGTCCATAAATGAGAAGGGACTGTTTGCATGTCTGGGCATGACGGTCCCTCTGTGTATTGTTCTGTTTAGCAGACCCTGATAGGAACACGTTCATAGGAATGCTCACAGATACATTAGCTCCTCTTCACCTACAAATTACTGACAAAAGAAGAGTGACAGCTGTAAGTACAGGTTTAGAGATGTCACTAAAGGCACAGCTGTATTGAGATTGTAGCTCCAATCTCATTGTCTATTCTGTATAATGTCAATAAAGACATTCTATTCTATTCTATTGTAATGGCCAAAGCAAATAACTAAAAAAAACAACTAGAGCTGAAATCATAAATGGAGTAATTAATTTAGCTGGTGACAGCCAGGACTGGAGTCATTATATTTTAAGGTGGTCTGTTCTGTGTGACACATCTGTGACTGTTTGAGGGAATTTCTTTAAATGTGCCCCAAATGTTTTAAAGTCTATCAAAGTCTTCACGATACACATTCCAGTTCATCCAATAATGCTAAACGTGTTCTTTTTCCAGGATTAGGTGGTTTCTGTCTGAGAGGCAGAAAAAGAGACATGCTAATACAGACCATAAGCTGCTGCATGTGACTTGATGTGTCACAGGTTGTTTCCGTGGCTGTGGTTCCTGCTGTGAGGATGCCGCGTGATCCTCATCTTTGAAGGGATTTAAAACAAAAACATACATGCGTTTGGTTTAGACTGTTCAGCCAAATGTAGATCAGCAGTTGATGAAATCATTTTCAGAGCACAGAAGCGTAGCTTAAGCCTACTTTTATACTTCACAGGTAAGTGATGGTGTTTCAGTGAAATGCTGCTACATGACTCCTATCTAATAAATCATCATCTTTTTTTTTTAGATTGCAGAGGCCTACTCACTCAACGAGGACTGTATCCTTTCAAGTGCACAGCGAACTAATGTCTCTGTTTTAATACATTGTGACACTTGGTTTTCAGTCACTACTGTTTTGCAACTGAAGCGTGACTGAGCTGGACTGGTGGGCCTTATGATAAAAAATGGTTTAGGAGCATCACTCTAGGCAGTAGCTACTCTCGTCTTTTTTGGCTGAAAGGGTGTGTTTACCTTTGGTGAGCCTCATCAAGGAGGATTTATAAGTTGTGGTTTCATCTACCAGGGGCCTGTTATTCAGCAAACTTTGTTGTAATCAAAATGTGGAGGACAACCCCCCCCCAAAAAACAAACAAACACAAAACAACAACCAACAAACTTTTACAAAGTGTCAGTTTTGTCGTCCTCTCAGCCTCCTCTTTGTCTAAAATGCTTTTTTCTGTCAGCTCTCATGTGTCTCAGGCACTGGGTGTTCCCCATATTTTGGCCAGAAGCCCGCAGGGCTTGCAATAGTAGTTTCCTCTGGCGCTGTTTGTGCTGTTGCTCTGGAAACAGCTTTGGGCCTGTCTTGCTGTAAGGAGTGTGGCGTGTGTTTATGGGTTTACGTGTCAGGGGACAAAAAGACACACAGAGACAGATTTATAGGAAGAGAAGGTCCACGAGAAAAACGTGCAGCAAAAGCGCAGCAGACTGTTGAGAGAGAAGCAAGCAAGGAAGGAAGGGAGGGAGGGAGGTAGTGAGGGAGGGAGGTGTGGATCAGGACACGACCACATAAAGACTAAAAAAAACTGAAGTGAACGTAGAGAGTGAAGAATTCGATTCCTTTGCTTTTTTTTTTTTTTTTAAAGATCATGTGTGTTCATATTTCTCGTTCTGATAAGTAATTTCCTTTAAGCCTCAGTGGTAACTAGCAATGAGCATGTTGCTAAAAATACTCACTGGTTCCTAATGATCCTTAAAATGTAGGTACAGTAGAAGAAGAGCAGGACCGCTTTAAACGAGAGGCAAAACAAATTATATTGTAAGTATTTCTTAAGGGTGCAGGCTGTATTATAAAGTATCCTGACCTTTTGTACTGTGTAAATACACAATGCTATTTGGGGTATGGGCTTTATTATAGGGTATCCTAATCTCCCCTTCTTATATTGCAGTCAGTCTAAATTCAGTTTAGATGTCAGGAAATTAAAGCATACTTGCTGTATTATGTGGTGCTTAATCTGAGATATTTACATTGATAATACCACAGTGTGTAGCAGTGTGTGTTGTGTCTTTAACTGGTCACACTACCAGACCAGTGGGCCATCCAGTTCTTACAGCTAGAGAAGATCTACCATGAACGCCTGCTCTCCAACCTCACGGTCCTGCAGGAGAACTGGGGTTAGACACAGTGATCAAAAAGCCTAAACATAATCTAGTGGCAAAATGAAATAGCATTTAATTTGCGTGTACCTGTGTTTTTGTGTTCCCAGAGAGCCAGTGGGGACAGAAGGACTCTGACAGCAGCTTGTCTGCTGAGGCAGACGGCAGCTGTGAGGAACACTTTGAGACACTGAGCCAGATCTGCAGAACGCACCTCAGGTGAACCACAGTGGGAGACTTCCCTTGCATTTGAACATTCCTGTGTCATTAATACAAATGCTTTGTAGATGCATGTCTTTGATGTGGACTGCTCATAAACAGACAGCTGAAACAGCTCTCAGTGTTTCACCACTGTCAGACAGAAACCTTTTAGCACCAGTTTTGCTTTAATGCGATCTGCTGCTATGTTTGTCTCTCCTGAGGGCAAATCAAGAAGTCATAGCCTGAGTCACAGTATCAATAATACATGAGGATACAGGGAGGACAGACACACATAGGAACACAAAATTAATTTTAATAAGTATAAATACGAACATCAGATTTCCCCTGTAGATTAATTTCCGCTAGATGCAGACAAATACTACATGTTTGCGTGCCAGATGCTGGTGTGTCACTATGCTTTGATTCACTTGGTATGTTACTGCAGCCCGGAGTCACTGGATACAGGTGGATTTGATTTGGCTGAAGAATGCTAGCCTGACAAATGTTTAAAACATTTCTTTGTCTCTCTGATCTCTTTTCCTCCTGCTGCCTTTCTGGTCTTTTCTGTGTCTCTATCTTTCTTTGGCATCACTCAGACCATCCATCAGTGTGGAACAGGTAAGGCCCACTGTTTAGGTCTTTGCTCAGTTTGAGACCTTTACTTCATGATAAAATTGTCAACTATGTTTCGATCACCAGAACAAGCTCAACACAACGATCAAAGACAATCAGTTGAAGAGAAAAGCACTACAGCCCCATCACGATGAAGGTAAACATGTATGAATGTTCACAATTGAACCCAAAGGAATAACCACAACTTAGGGTGTGCGCCGAAGTATATACTGTATACTACTTGCCACATGCTAAGGTAGTGTACAGTGTGTCCACTGGGCTTAAGAGATAACCACAATAAACTAGCAGCTGACAACAATATTTATGAACATTATGTTCTTGTAGAATTTTAAGTAAATGCATCAGAACTACATAACTTCTGGAAAAGCAATTTTTAACCTTACAGAGGACCTAATTAAAAAATAACACTTTTATATTTTTTAATTAGGTCAGCTACATGCACTTGTATTAGGTCTGCAGTCTGCACAGCATGAGGTGTNNGATTGGATAATAGTTGGACATTAAACGACAGAAAGATGGCACTCAGAGTGTCCTGAATTGGAGTATATGAGAATGCTGCAGCAGGAAAGTTGGTGGTTGAAGCATAACTTCCACTGGGGGAAAAAAAGCTTCGTAAAAGGTTTTTACACCATTTGAATTGAGATTCTATGAGCCTGCTACCATTACAATTAAAGTTATTTAAATAATGTTTAACTGCCCAAATAAATAGCCCAAGCCATTTCCAACATGGCTACCATCTGGCAAGACTTACTTCTAGATGGCGTTTGGAATGGCCTTTACACATTGCAGGATGTTGCAAGTCATGTACTTGTCATTGTGGTATTTTGGCATCCTGTAAATTTTCATCCCATCTGTTTGCCACTTTTTGTAGTAGTAGTAGTAGTACTACTACTACTACTACTACTACTACAAAAAGTAGTAGTAGTAGTAGTACTACTACTACAAAAAGTAGTAGTAGTAGTAGTACGCTAGTAGTATCCTTTTTCAAACAAACCTTTGATTTAGGCTACAGCTATAACAGCTCTGTGAAGCTATGAATGCTAACCGCACACTAACTTAGCAATGCTAACAAGATGCTAAGTAATGCTAAGTAAGACTGCATATATATTACTGTTGAGTTAGCGAGTGCTGTAACAGTTGTAACAGTTCATCCTTGGAGGGAGATCATATGCAAATTCAAGGGATTTCCAGGCTGGTAGATATTGAGAACCAGAGCAGGGTTGCCGCGCGGTAGTAAAAGGTAGTAAAAGGTAGTAAATTAAATGAGGTCAAATTAAGGCTAGTAAAAGTAGTAAAAGGTAGTAAACAGAATT